>CAAKHD010000930.1:36643-66805 GCA_901007705.1 Fistularia tabacaria | reverse complement strand
GCTGTTTTATCTATCTATCTATCTATCTATTTGTCTATCTATCTATCTATCTATCTATCTATCTATCTATCTATCTATCTATCTATCTATCTATCTATCTATCTATCTATCTATCTATCTATCTATCTATCTATCTATCTATCTATCTATCTATCTATCTATCTATCTATCTATCTATCTATCTATCTTTTTATCTTTTTAACTATTTATTGCTATGTGTTTTTATCTATTGATTTACGATCTACTTATTTAGCTATCAATTTTTCTATTCATTTATTGCTGTTTTATCTATCTATCTATCTATCTATCTATCTATCTATCTATCTATCTATCTATCTATCTATCTATCTATCTATCTATCTATCTATCTATCTATCTATCTATCTATCTATCTATCTATCTATCTATCTATCTATCTATCTATCTATCTTTCATGAACATCACCTTGGCAACCCAGCCTCCCCTGAGCTGCTCCGGCTGTGCATGGCTGTGCTCTCTGCTCAGACACTGTGCTCCAAACATATTGTTCCCGGCAATAATGGAAATAATCACCGTCTCTGAAAATCTTTTGTCCCAAACTTTTTTTTTGAATTGGTCATGATTTGATAGAGAGAGAGACAGTTTACCGCATCAGGATATGATCTGAAAGTCTGATCCGAGGTATAAATGTTGTCTTTTCGCATGAACTTTAGACACTTTGATTGTACAAGATATCCAGGTAGTTTGTGTAGTCCCGAAGCCAATCACACACACACACACACACACACACACACACACACACACACACACACACACACACACACACACACACTATGCCAGTCGTTTGGGTGGTGCACACACACAGTCGTGAGACGTTCTGTGCACGTGGTGTCAAATAATAAATACAATGTTTCGTTAGTGCAGCAAATCGTGCATAATTGTTGAAGCATGAAGTATTTAAAAGCATACGCGAGTAACTGTGTGTTGAATACATTTCAAAATATATAAGTCTGACAGATTTGCATTTATCTGACTTTGTTTTTGTTGTTTAAATCACCTCCTTGGGACAAATTGTTTTTTTCTCAATTGAATTTAGAGAATGTTTTAATATGAGCCTTTTTCAGGCTTAATTGGACTTCTAGGGAAAGGAAATAATTCCTTTATTTCATTGAAAAAGAAAACATAGCTGAAAAATTAATCTGTGGAATTTCACATGCTGTTTATTTTTTCATTATATTATTTGTGACGAAAAACAAGAACCTCCAGTGTGAACATGTGAAGATGTTGTGTTTATGCGTTCATTTTTATTTCGGGAAATGTTATTTAGGGCCGTCATAGGCATATTTTTTTTCTTCCCTGAGGTGAGCTCGGAGGGACGGTTGATAAAATGTGGAGGGACGATATGTGCTGCAGCAGCTGGATGTATTCACACACGTAAAATATGCAATTTTTTGCTCGGGGTCATAATCGTTAAGCTCAGGTTCAAACACAGTGCTCACACGTACAGAAACAGTTTTCCTTTTTTTAATCAGGGCATGACGCTAATTTGCTCTCCATTTCAAAACTACTGATCTTTACATGATCTATCAGTTTTTAACAGGGAGAGATGAAACACAGCGATAGCACAGTGTGAAGGGATCCACATTCGAATTTCTCAACTTCCCATGCCGTAGTTTGTTTGAAACAGTTGTTCAGGGGCTTGATGTTGTCAGAGGCCTGTTTGGGAGTTGGTATTTGTTATTGATGAGTAAGGTTTACGCACAATAACAAAACAAATAGTTTTTTTTAACTCAACTTCCAAATACTAATGGAGACGGTCTCAACTTGCTGCTGTTTGACTTCTACAAGTGAATCTGTGAGGACACCTCACCTCACTTCCTGTCTTTCTCCTCTCTCATCTTCATCGTAGCCCGAATCAACAGAAATTATTCGCAGAGGTTTAATGTCACAATTGCTGAAATTTAATGTAGTCTGACCTCGAACTGACGCAACAGCAGTATCCAACCACGAACCAGGATGTCCTGCTGTCTAAAACGGAATAAAACCCAATTGGTTTCATTAAATGGAAGAGTTGCCAACTTACTTTCTTACCACTTGTTTAACTTTTGCTCTCCTCTGAGGAGTTGGAGTGTAACGGTTGGTGAGACCCTGCATCTCCATTTGTTTGGAGTCCCGATCGTCCAAAATGAAAGCTACGATGACAGGAAGTTTTGTGTTTGAAACAGGATTGCAGTTTTCTCTGTGAGATGAGGCGTTACTCCTACCTGAGTAAATGAGGAAGCTGTTCTTTGAGGTTGTCCACCGCCCGCCACGCTTGTTGACTCACTGGAGCGGTCGGGGTGTAAACGTCAGTCAGTGACAGGCTCATTATCGCCACTGAAAAAGCCACTGCGCAAATTTCCTATCCTTCCAACGGGACATCAACATGCATTTTCTAATTACAGTCACTACTTACCGAATTCAGACCATCTACCTACATATATTTTTTAAACCGAAACATGCAGTTGGTTCACTTTCTGGGATCATCATCCCGTTGTGAGTGTAACTGGATGTTGGGTTCTTAAACCACGACGAATCCACCGACGTTTCATCCGGCAGGAGGTCCATCTAGACCCAGCGGGAGTCCAACTTTGGAGAACAGTTTATCTCCAATCGATGGAGGCTTTTGGGAAGAACAAACGTTTTTCGGTGGAATTGTTTAATCTTTTTGGTGATGGGAAATCACATCTTGAGCATCTTGGACATAAAGACAGCGTAGAAATAATTCATTGTGTGAGTGTGTGTGTGTGTGTGTGTGTGTCTTTTGTAGTATTTTTCCATACAGGAAATGAAGCACTATTATTCTCTGTGTTTTTGTGAAACTTGTGGTTGAAAGTCACACAGGGCCTTGAGTCTGCATCTGGACCACTATTATTTTTCCCACTTGGTCAGCATTATAGTAATGGCAAATAACCACAAATGGTTATCTTATTGTTCCAACGCTGTGCCTGGGATTTTACGCATGTCTTCAAGGACATCTGCCACCTCTTCCCCTGGAATACTTTTCTTCAGGACCAGTGCAGCCCGAGGGGTTACAGTTCTTTGTCAGATGGTTCAGGAGCAAATACCATGCCTATATTTTAAGCAGGAGGCACAGAGAATGCACATTCAAATGCGCAACTCACGTTAGAACTGGGTTTTCATATGTTTATGTTCTCCCAGTCCGCTGAGACATGTATGAACAGCATTTCTCACAGCAGAAATGCCATATTGATTTTTTATTTTTTTCTTAAACAGCCTTTAATGGTCCAAATGGAATAAGAAATTGGCAGTACTGATGCTCTTCTTTTCTCAAGTTTCCTGCAATTAGCTAATACGCCCTCCTTCTAGCGAAACTGTCAGAAAATGATTATTATAGTAATGCAAGGCTTTATTATAGTAATGCAAGGCTTTTAAAAAAGCGTTCCAGGCGATCAAGGATAATCGTTTTGATTGCTTGACTTTTACTGCTGCCTCTTCCTGAACATTTCAGACAAATCAAAATGACAAAACACAACATACATACATACATTGATACATGCATCCATTAAGTAATTGATTTTTGAACTTTCGCTGTCACCAGGATGCATTAAGACTCTTATATCATCATAAACATTTACCAAACATAATTCAAACAAGTGATGCAAAAACTCAGTCTTGCATATAAAAGCTAGATTTAACTTGTGTTCTTTATATTTAGGTCATTCAAGATGGCAATGAATAAAAAATCAAAATGCATGCGATTCTGGGGCACTAAACCTTGAAGTGATGTGAAAACAGTTCGATTCATAAACTTTAAGATGCTTTCATTCAAAATGTATGACCCGTAACATCATATTGGTGCACAGCTAGTACTTGGATTACGCCAGTCCTCAACTTGCGCTGGAATTCCGTTCCTGCTGTGCGACATAATGTGATTTTCACAATAAGTCAGGACTCACATCCAGTACTGTACATGGGTGCCTATATCACTCACCTACGCTAACACAGTGAAATCTGGAGAGGGATGTGAGTGTTTTATTCAATCTAATTTCACTTCCATTCACACGGCTTTCCTTCTCCTCAAAACACTGCCAGCAGAAGTCTGAATTACACTAAAGGGCCATAATGAAGAGTAAAAAGTCCCTCAAAAAAACACAAACGAACAAAAGTTAATGTATCACAAGCCGTCTTCCTCATGTAGCGCTGCCTGATGATGCGCGACGAAGTATTGGTCTACTTCGTTCGCCAACTAGTTACTGTGCAAAATTTGTTTTAACATCGCAAGCGGTGAATGATGGATCAAGAGTATCTTAATAAATGTATGGGAAATGGCGACGTTACCATGAAACACTGTAAGTTGATGATGTTGTAAACTGGGGACTGGCTGTATATCAGATTAATGGGATGACATCTGATAGGCTGTTTTGGGATGTTGACCAAATTTAAGTTCAATTAATATGCAGCACAGTCCTATCACCAAGGATACAAAGCGAAATCACTCCATTCTGTAATTCCATGCAGTATGTACACTGCTTATCTTGCTGTCAGGGTTGTGGGTAGCCTAACCCAGTAGTCATTGGGCAAGAGCTGGAGCTCAGCGTGGAACAGTTGATCACAGAGCCTCATATGGAGACATACAACCATTCCCCCCTCTCATCCACACATCTGAGTAATTTACGTTCTTAAATGGCCTTGTAGTCATAGGGAGAACATGCAAACTCCACGCTGAAAGTCCACTTTCGGATTTGATCCATGGGCCTTCTTACTGTGAGGCGGAAGTACTTCTTACCGTATCGCCCCTCCAGTTCATTGTCAGCATATGCACATTTACTTGTCTGTGATAAGAACACATTTCCCTCCACTTCTGTTTGCTGAGAGCTGTGCGGAGTCTGTGTAGCTCATTGCATCTCTGGGTTTTCAAGTCGGATACAGATCGGCCTGCTCGCTAATCCATCGGTCCACAATCCCAAAAGTTCCTGTTCACTGCTCCACCCCCTCCAAAATCCATTCTCACTCTCCATCGGGGCTGTTCGACGTATCCATCAGAGTATATCGTTTCGGCCAGTACCTGCTGCTCCAGTGTGGCTTACCCAAAGCATACTTGGATCAAGACTTGTACATCCATGAACCTACAGTTGCAGAAAAATACTGTAATCAAGTGTTCAGAACAATTCTAGTTAAGTTTTTGGATCCAGCAGGCTTTAATTATAGCATTACATCAGACGTGATTCGATCAACAGAAAATAGGACAATACTTTATTGATCCCAATAGGGGAATTTCGTGATGTCCTGCTTCCTTCTATCACTTGCTCTCTATCTCTATCCGCTCTCTCATTTCAGCCAGACTGGTCAAGACAGAAGGCCACCCATGTTGCGCTCTGATCTGTCAAAGGTTCCTGCCCGATCAAAGGCAGTTTTTTTGGATGCTGTTGCCAAGCGATTACTCATGGGGTGAATTTCGGGTTTCTGTAAACCATTTGAGAGTGTGGTCCAGACCAGCTCTACATGGAAAGTGTCCTGAGACCACTGTGTTGTGATTTTGCCTTGTAGAAAAAATCTTTAACTTGACTTTATAAGTCATACTGAAATCTACCAATGTTCCTGTGAATGTGATTTGGCCACATTTTCTACCAGCGTTGCGATATTTGTCTTTACTCACTTCACCCACTTGTGGCAACAGGCGGTCATTGACTTTAGAATTAGCTCTGTCACCCCGTGCCACCTTGCTGACATTCATGTTTGTGTCTCTGATAGTGCTTCTTTGACAATACCTTACATAAGCTTAGTCACCTCATCGCCACGTGTTACTTCTAAATGGGCAGCACGCAGAAAAGGTCAAATTATATTGTAAGCCCACCCAAGGTGAGACTCGCCAAACAAACGAAGACGTTATTGATTAGTTTGAGATCCAGAGAACTTTGAGTATCAGATTCAAAGAAAAGACCAGGAAACAGTACATAGTATTGATATTTTATTCTTTATTTCCAAAAAAGGTTCATTACTCTTGACATGCAAACAAAAAAAATTGAAATCTTCCCAATCTAATTTTACAATGATGTTAATGTGCTAATTCATCACACCAAGTCGATTAATGCACATGAATTCAATGGCTTTACATTCTCCGTGTTCAGAATTAATTTTGCTGGCTGCCCCCAGAAACCTCGTCATCCTGTGACGAAAAGAAATATTTCCTGACCATGTTCATGTTGCAGGCTGATGCCAAACAGGTACAGACAGCGAAAACAGACAAAGGACACCCAAGCAAGGGGATATCGGCAAGCCTCCAGCTCTCGAGGACAGATGTCGATACCTTACACAGGGGATACTTTTGTGTTTGTTTGTGTCTTGTTTGGCACAGGGACTGACTTTGAACAAATGAAATCTTTCCTAGGGATGTAGGTTGAGAAGGGAAAGGGGTTGGTCAGTGAGACGAGGGGGCAGAGAGTGTTATGAATAAAAAAAAAGCAATACAGCAGCAGGTTTTTAGATGAAGAACCGTTTGGAATATATAAAGGTATATATATAAGAAGAATCTCTGGAATCATGAGCGTCCCCTACCATGAGGCAGGAGAACTGCGTGTCTCACTTTGTGACTCTTCGCAGATGTTTTAATCACTCAGCACAAGAAACTCGTAACACACATACAGTTGTTGACAAAAAAACATTGTACATTGGAAATTTAGTTGATATAACAAAAGTGTTTAAACATTTTAATAGCAACAACCAGAGAGACAGAAATACGGTCTTAGTGCTGAGCATGCCAGCAGTCAGCCGTCATTGCGCAATCTACGTTGAGGCTCAACAGTCCGCGGCCTCGCCGCACGTCTCTTCTCAGTATTTGAACTGTAAATGTGGAAATCCAGCGATTGTGAATGAAAATCAATATGAAACTGGTGAACTCAAATGAAAAATACCTCGATAGAGCAAATCACCGATAAATATAGCCACTTAATTCTTTTTTCATTTAACATTTTTTTTCTTTCCAAGATTGGCAAGTGAGGTACGGCCTCTCCTGCCTCCCCTGACTGCACTGCTATATATATTTTTATATATATATTTTCTATATATATACCTATCCCAGCAAGAGGAGAGAGATTGTTTTCACCCTGGTGATCATGTGGCCTAATATGTAGACAAACGACCATTTACTCTCTCACAGAAAAGGATTGAACCAGGGACCTTCTTGCTGTGAGGTGGAAGCACTAACCACTGTGAAAAAAAAATAAATAAATATGTGTGAGTGTGTATGTGTGTGTGTATTTATATGTATAAATATATAAATACACGTATGTGTATGAATATATATGTGTGTTTGTGTATATATGTGTATATATGTGTGTTTGTGTGACATAAAGCATCTGCACTAGCGGTGATCGCGGATCCTTAAATCATGGATTGGATTTGGAATTAATTACATGTATGACATGTATTATCAAATTACAGAATATCAATCAAGCATTTTATTCAATTAAGAATATAATGTACACATATGTATTTACATACTGCATTTCCCGTAGGGTTACTAACTAGGCAGACCCCCCCCACCCCGACCCCCGGGCAGTGCCAGATGGCCAGTCCCAGCCTGATGGTAACCCCTTTAAACGATGCACTCTTTCATCCCCCAGACTTGGATTCATTCGAACGATGTCACTAACCCTCATCATCGTTCGAACAAATGTCCTCCGACGGGAAATTTATCTCACAAAAGTTGGATTGACTAGAAGCACGAGTGACGCCTGGACCAAACAGGGGCATCGTCACGCCAGCTCTTACTGCTTTGAATGGATGCCCGAGATGTGCTAATTGGTTCAGCGCTGTTATGTGTGATGGATTTTATTACACTTTGCAGCACGGAATATACATCGCTAAAATCAGTGGTGGAGCACTTAAAAGACCCACAAAAGCAGATGGATGAACAACACACCTTTGTCAGTCACCTGAGTCCTAGCTTCTATTTAAAGCTGCAAGTAAGCAGAGATACATGGCCATGAATGCGGGAAGAATGTGCATATGGGAGGGAGCACATGCAGTCAATCCCACTTTCATAAAAACATGCCGCATTAACAAGGTGATGGACTTCATTCTGCGATGTGAGTTGCGTTAATGAGGTTCATAACTCGTCTCTTAATCAGTCTTAGCTATAATTATAGGGTCCCTGATGGAGAGTTATTTTCGCAGGTATTTTCAACACTGTGCGTTGCGAGACGTGCAGGAGGGAAGGATGCGCAGGATGTTTTGGAATATCATTAATCCCGGAGGATTAAATTCAGATACCATTTATTTGGAAAAATGGGTCAAGGATTGATTTTAAATAAATTGAAAGAAAGAAAAAGATTAAGCGATTATTCAAGTTTAAATGGAATTTTTAATACACATGCATCCAAATATGAAAACATGATGATTTAGCTACTTATACAAACAAGTATATGAATAAAATGTCTATATATGGAGCATACATACTTTTTTTCTAAATACTGCATGAGGGTCATTGAATCTACTGATGGCAATTTGGTTGTACTTTATGAATTCCAAAACAAACCCAGCGTGGGCAATAGTGACTTGATGACTAAATAAATTAATTGTTCCTCTGGCTATGATGGTGGTGCCTCCAAGGTCGAATGCATCCAAATGAAATCACGTTTAGTTATGGAAATACTTATTTTCATAGATTAATCAAACTTTACAATCAAACCCATTCAACATCGTCGACTATTTTAGTGCACTGATCTTATTGTAATATAAATGTAATGAGCCGCCGTTCACCTGCTGAAAAATACAAAGGCACTTAATGCCATTCACATTTCTTATAAGCCTGCGCCTGGATAGGATAATTCAGCGAACCAACGAGCCCTGAAAAAAAGACAGTTTTACACACATAGTGTGCGTGAAAGCCTTCAGCTCTTTGCTTATGTTTCCCATTTGTCAGTGTTGTGGGCTTAACTGGTGATCACCAAATTGTGTTCATTAGCTGAGCAAACACACACAAACACACACACACACATAGGCAGAGCACAGATTGCAACGGTGGGTCCATTGTCGTCACAGGTTTTATAATAATTCAAATTAGGTCCCCGGGTGTTGCACGATGCATGTGTTTTGCCAGCAAATTTCAGCAGCTGCCCACATCCACATCATCCCCGCCGCTGTGTATAAACAAGTGTCACTGACTTGCGTAATAGCTCATTGCATAATCCTGCAAAACCGGAAAGCTCCACGACCCCACGGAGCAATGCTGAATTCAGCATTTTTTTTAGCTATCCTCTCATTTTAAATATCTTGTACTTATTTGTCTGTGTGTTGCTAGTTTCTCGCCGTGTGTCAATGGATGTTCTCTGGTTTCCAAAACTATGCTGCAGGTTGAAAACCCCAAATTGCCCAGACCTGTGAATGAGCGAGAGCGAATGGTTGACTGGTAATCAGGGTGTAACCCGCCATTTGCCCAATGACAGCCGGGATAGACTCCAGCATGACCCTGATTGCAGTAGAAGTGGTGTAAGATAATGTTAGAATGAATTCATGAATTCTTGTCGAAATCTTCTTGTCGTGGCAACTGGACTTGAATTTCTTTGATTTGCCAGTTGCCACGACGAGAAGATTTCGACAAGAATTCACCATGACCTGGATGGCTTAGAACCTCCACAGACTGAATGAATGTCAAGTTTGTCATGCATTTCTGACGCAGGTGCACTTGCTTGATTCTCCTGCACATGCAGGTTGATTGTACCACTAACTCCACAGGAGGCAACAAATTTAAAATAAACGCACCCTCCATTGACATATACATATAGATATTTTGATGGGCTCGCTAACCCCTCCTCCCCAGAACAAACAGCCAGATGTAACCTATCTGATAATTTCATGTTTGAAGAAGGCAGAATATTTTGGTCTCAGATAAAGACAATCGGAAAGAACCCTCCGTTCTCAGCCGTTCTCTCACAATGACTGTGTTTTCCCCCTCAGAGATTTTATCAGGCCATCCTTTAAACAAAGCCAAAGACACACTGCTGTTGCTTCTTAAGGATATTGCCTTATTCGTCCCAATCTCTGAGTGACAGAATGACAGCATATCCTTAAATATGTCCTGTCTCATTTAATGCCTCCCACTCGTGATCGGATTAGTGAGGATGTGCATCGGTCCGGGTTTTTCCTGCACAGAGATCGAGGTGGTTCTCCATCAAGTCAGCAGGAGTCATATTTGCAAGCCAATCAAACGAGGCTTGATTGACCAAATTGACCCGGCTTCTCCTGGCGTTGATGATACGACAGAAGATGAAAAAGAAAGGACTGCGTCCGTAGAGAAACCGAGAGTTGACCTGAAAAGTGGGGGGAAGTCTTACTTTTTCCATCCGTTCGAGAGGTAATGAGGGGTAAAGATATTTTAAAAAAGAAATAGCATTGAAGAAGAAAACAGAAATGGTGGACGACAAGAAGAGTTACAGCAAAGATGTTGAGAATGCGGAGGGAGTTATAGAAGTGGGAGATAGGATGGAGATCATTACGCCTACAGTTATGGTGTTGGATATCAACTCAGTTTGAGAAATAATGACTTGTGTTGTATATCAATGGTTGCAGAAATGAAACTTGTTTCACCGTCACTGAGCTTTTCCGCACTCATACAAACTACACTTGCGCGTACAAACTGGTCAGCAGAAGCAGCAGCGGAAGCACCCCGGTTGACTATTATAATGGTCTCCCTCACTACACCGAAGTGACGCTAACTCCATCTTAGAGGTTATACTTTGCAGCCACAACATTGCCGCATCCGCGAGGAGGCCATTAAAGCTACTGGCTGCTTAGCGGATTAGGACGCCTTGATGAATCCGCGAAAGTGCATCACGTTCTCTCTTTCAAAATGTCTCTCCCCTTAACCTTTACTAATGTTTACCCTGCTGCGATTTCAATTGCGACTGTAATTGGCCTGAAAGAGGCTTCAGGGGGCCCCAAAAGTGAGTCACAAGATCTCATAGACCTTTCCAAAATGTTACTTTTTGTTTTAATTGGTCGCTCAATACCCTGGAGTACCCGTAGCTTTGGAGCACCATCAAGAAATGCCGTTGTTCGAAAATTGACACAAGCGCTTTAAGCAAGACATGAGCTTTGTTCATGCTTTCTGCCGGTGTTACTGACCTAAGACAACTTTTCGAAGGAAAAACAGACCCGGGCCCATGTTCCTCTGTCCCCTTCTTGTTCAAGCTCTAGTCAATGTGTATTCAAGTGACATGATTTTGAACCAACAACAACCTCCGACAGATTTCTATCAATTAAATCTGAAAAAGCTTGAAAATGCAACTTCAACAGGGACGAGTCAAGACTGCTTGGATTACAGCCAAAGGTGTCAGCTGGATTATTTTTTCAACCTGTGTTTAGCAACACCATAGGAAACAATCTTCTAGCTCTTGTCTGTGTAAATACTGGGAAAAAAATAGGATTGGGATCTGCTACGTTGTTGTTGAACGAATCACATTCGGTCTGGATCTGGGTTTGGCTCGCCATCTCATCATTTAGATTCACAGGATAAGGATTCTTAAGTCAGTCGACAAAAACCAATCAGAGTTTTTAGTATCGAATTATTCTATGGAATCACTTCGGTTTACGCTCTCTGATTGGACGCTTCGTTGGAAAAATCCTTATCAGTATAATTGAACATCAACTATGATTATTTTTCAGCTGTTTACGTTATTTCAAATCGAAATCCAAGAGATTATGTCGTTATACGAAGCAAAAAAAAAAGGATTCTTGCTCATGGGGAGCTCCATTGAACCGAACACAAGTAGCGCCCCCTACAGGTAATGCTTTTTTAGTATGTGGTATTTAGTAGCCTTAAATTCACAATGGTTAAAACCTTACATTGGAACCAACCACAGATACACCAACCTGATCACCCAAAACTGACCATCAGTTGATATATTCCCGAAAACTCAGCTCTTTAAGCCAATGACACTCTACTTGACAATCTTAAAAGAGATATTATATGAACATATTTAGGATTTGTCACAAATTGTTGGGATGTGTGTGTCTCTATAACCAGCTGGCCTGGCTGTGCTCAGGCCTGACCTCCGGTGGATTGTCCCGATCTCTCCAAGTTGTTGTTGCCTCTTGCCGTCAATCAATTAAAACTACTGCTGATTTGCTCTTTGTCTGAACACCACGCCAATGGCCGCTTTGTCTGAGGGACGAACACAGCTCACAGAATCAATAGGACGCACAAACTCCTCCACTAAGATAACGTGACAAGTAACAGTGCAGATATTTCGATATGTTACTACATAATTCTGTTTGATCTGGAGACTGTGTGTATTTCTTTAAAGTGGAGTGAGTTTCCATCGGGTAAAATCAGTAATATCGCAGCTTTTGGTTTTGCTGATTGTAATTTCACTAAGGTTCCCCCCTTATTTTGAGCATGTAAAACTCAAAAGGCACCCCTTTCCCCAAATGGTTTAAAGTTTAATATGGTACTGCTACAAAATCTTAATTCATACATTTTTCAAAGGGCAGCATAATTGCCATTTTTAAAGTTTTTTCTTTTTCCTCTTGGATCTCCCGCTTCATCTGTATACAAATGAACACCTTCGTGCCGTGTGGATTGCAGCAATATCAAGCAGACGTTGTCGCGCAAATAAGCCGCTTTGAATGTCATCAGCCAAAGGAGTGCGGTTAAGAAAATCAGCTGAGCAAACTGAGCGTGGCAGAAGGTGCACGGGGCATTAGTTGATCCAAGCCCGTCCGCTGCAGAACGGCGTTTAAGGGGTGAGCTTGACTCTGTGGCCTTGATGAACTTTGTATTTAAAACACAAGTCATTCTCAATCCCATGCGTTGGCTCTAGAAATTCAGATGGGATGCAAATGTAGCAGAGATAGAACTGGTGTAACCTGACCCGAATAAGACGGCAAAAATAATTCCTGGCCCGATAGACCCGGGAAACATCCAACTTGCCCAAAGCCCCAGATGCGCACGGCTGCACCTTGCAGAGAACCCCCCCCCCCCGTCAGTAAATATACCTTTATCCTCACATTTTTACTTAGCATCTGCTCTCTCGCCTCATCTTCTACATGGGGATCGCAACACGTCCTCTTCATTTCTGAGACTCAGATGCGAACCCGGGGATATGACGGATGTGTGTTATGTAATTAAGAGATTCCAGATTCTTATTTCCCTTCTCAACAGTCATGCATAATTGGTCTGACTGATGGGGTGCAGGCGCCGAATTGATTGAGAGAGCCGGTGAAATCCCATTATCCTGCTCGGCAGTCTGTCCCCTCTGACTTTATCCATTCATACACGTCTTCGCCTCTGTGGATATCAGCGGCAGCTGAGGTGACATTTCTGGCAAGTTTTTTTTTTTTAAATCTGTTCATCTTGTCAAAGATAAACGACCGGCCTTGATTGTGTTATCTTCAGCTGATGGCGGCTCTAAGCACAACAGACTATCCTCAAGGAAAGTCTGCCAAGTCCCCACCCCCCCAAAAAAAGGGAGAAATATATCAGCAGAAATGTTTCTTCCCATAAGAGGAACACGTGTTCAGGGGCAAAGCTTAAAAGTCAATGCTGCAAGAGTTCCTACTGTGTACTCCTTGTCTGTGGAGATCTTCAGTCAACCAGGTCATGGTTCATTCTTGTCAAAATCTTCTTAGCAACTGGACTTGATTGTACTCCTTGTTTTCCTTCCTTCATGAGGCTCCTCTTTCTCGCTGGCTGCACCTCTCTGCCTTTTCTTATGCCCCTCGTTCCCCTGCCCTGAACCCTCTGTAGATGCAATCGATGGTCCTTCGTCTTCGAGCATGTGTATTTCTGTTTCACAAGGCGACTCAAATGCGGTTGCCCAGGTCGTTCCTCCCCTCCACCCTTGCAGTGACTGAAAGGGTATTATTATGACCAATTCTATTATAGCTATCTGTAAATACCACATTGGAACAAATTTTTGGAAACAGTTTAATAAGCAGCGCTTAGAATCGGATAATCGGACAATCAGACGAGCTGTACAACGCAATGAGAGTGGAGCCGAAAACATCTGCATTCAAAACAGTGAAATGTACCGAGACACTATGATTCCTCTGGAAGGAATCACTTAAAAAAGAACGCAGGGGCGGCAGCCAGGAGAGGGGATCAGACTTCCATTCGTAGTCCAGTCGAGCGACATAGTCCCTCTAGCCCATCCCCGGGTCACCCCCCTTCCAGTGGGATCTGCCTGGAACACCTCACTGGGGAGGCGTCCAGGATGCCTGAGCCACCTTGGACATTTCAGGGATGCGCCGTGCCCCAAGATCTTCTGCAGCCGGGGATCAGACCACAAAGGTCCTCGCCTCGGGCCGACACCCAGCTCACGCTGCTACCGATTCCCTTGACCGCTCCCACAGCTGCTGAGCCCATGGGAAGGGGGACCCAGATTGCCCCATGGGTGCAGGCAAGGCCACCAGGTCGCCATTGAACCCCGGCCTGAGCTCTTGTTCCGGAGAAGGGGCCCCTGTGACCCTTGTCCACAAGAGAGCAAACAAAGTCTCCTATTATTTTGCATTTTGGGGGTCTTCTGAATTGCATTTTGTCTGGTCCTGTACCAAGGACCTATTTGCCTTGGGTGATCCTATCAGGGACTTAAAGCTGTTTTTTTCAATCAAAAAATATGCTTTTGCCACTATTTCTGCATTTTCGGCGCTCACATATCAGGACCAAGGAACCAAATAACTGTTAATCTGAAACAATCTCGGGGACGGTTCAATTCAATCACAGAGACAATTAAATGACATTGCATTCATGAGCAAATTAAGTTTTCAAATAAGCTTTCGTTTCACAAAGTTATCTCAAGGGAGTACTGCAGACTGCAGGGTGGTTGGCATAGTCAGATGGAAGACAGAGCCTTTTGAGGACTCAGATAGGGATTGGGCTGAGACACAAGTGGCGCTGTGTATTGATGTTGATTGAGGAGGCATGGGGAAAAAATGGTCAAAACCTCATTTTGATGTTTCAGCAGAGTCATTAGAGTTATGTCCGGAGGAGGAGAAAGACTTTTTTCTTTCATCTTAGGAAAACAACAGTCATTATTCAACTGGGGTCCTGGATTGTATTTTACGTCTGAGGCGTACGGACTTCTGTGCCGGAATTACTGATGCTCTCATAAAACCGCCCCCCGCTGATAGTTTTACCAGAAAACCCAGAGATATATGGGTCGCTATCCGACGGAAACCCTGTGAGTCCACTGATTTATTCCTCTGTTTTTAAACATTTATAACATATAGATTTCAGAAGCAGCATGTTGAGAGGACACATGTCTTTATACAGTCCGTAGTTTTTATTTAAAAAAAAAAACAGAAAAAAAAAATATTTAAAGCACCGTAGATTTGTCATTGTGAATCACAGCCATTAAGCTCCACTGTAAGTATTTCATCAAATTTGGCTGATATATATATATATACACACTTACATACATACACACATTTTTACATATATACATATATATGTGTGTGTATATATGTATATGTATAAAGATGTGTGTGTATACATGTGTATCAGTCTATATATCAATGTATGTGTGTTTATACATACACAAACATATATATATATTTGTATGTGTTTGTGGGTGTGTGTGTATATATATATATATATATATATATATATATATATATATATATATATATGATACTGTCACTTTGTATATATGTTTAAGATTAATGATCTTTTAAAAGGTTTCACAAAAGAGGTGATTCAAAGTTTAATGATGTTGGTTTTATTTTAAGAGACACACATTGATGCTTTCAGCATTTCTACGATAAAATCTGGAGATCAATTTTTGAAAAGAGAAGCAAGAACGCAGCATGCATCCTGGACGGGTCATAGGTCGCTCGAAGGGCTTCGTGAAGAGACATCTCGAGTTAACCCGCTGCATGTTATTGGACTGTTGCAATTGGATGACTATTGCTATTGGATGTTATTGGACTATTGGAAAGAACCCATGTAAGGGAGAAGATGCAGGCTCTGTGCAGAAAGGCCTATGTCAGCCAATGGAATTGAACCCGAACTTTTGTTGCTGTGTAGCAGGAGGAGCTGCAGAGCCGCCTCCTGTTTACCCCGTCACGTCAAATGTTTATGGTTTTCGTGCTTAAAGATTTATTTCCAACACCGTGACAGAAAGGAAATAAATGGAAGGCATTAAACATCTATTTATCAAACGGTATATTTTTCATAAACGGTAACGAGGACAACACCCAATACTTTCTTGGGCACTTTAGCAAAGCAGAATGACGGGTGGAACGGATGATGTAACCGAGTCTGACGGGCATGTTGCGAGGGAGCACTGGAAGAGCAGACCCTCATCTGCAGCGATACTGCATGACTGCAGCCCTCGTTGCTGCAGAGATACCCCGGCCAAAAAAAACAAAAACAAAACAAAAAAAACAAACTAAAAAACACACAGTACACGGGTACCAACGCCTATACTGAACCACAAATACTTCCAGAAAAGTCTGAATCTCCGAAACCCCATGCAGTTAAATACTGAATATATCAGACTGTGTGTCTTTGGAAACCGTCTCTGAATAGGCCATAAGGGAAAAAAAAAGAAATCTGCTCTCATTGGGTAATAAACAGATATTTGGTCACCAATCAAAGATTTCCAAATATTTGGAGTTTGAACAGAACAAATGTGTTTCCAAAGATATCACCCGTCTAACTTTTCCTTCTCACCGAGATTTGGAGGGACAGTTGGATTTGAAAACGTGTCAGTTATAGCTCTGCGGAAGGTCAGAAATGTGAAAGAGATACACACACACACACGCACGCACGCACGCACGCACACACGCACGCACGTACGCAGGCATAACCTTATGCACACAGTCCATCTGTGGCTGTCTGTGACAGACACTTATCCATTTCCCGAGTTATATTATCTGGATGTGCTGCAGGACTGATGGGGGAAAAGAGAGGTTGTCACATTTGGTTACGGGGAATCAATCGTCCCTTAATTCAGGATTGTCCTAAAATAAATATTTTGATCGTCTCCAAAGAATCAACCCGCAGCTCTACATCTAAAAGTCAATGTTATTTTTAATTTTGTTTTAATTAATGTGTTTTTTTATTTTTCATATTTTTCTTGGTTTGTTTATGTTTTTGAGTGATTAACAGACACCCTGTGTCTGCCTTTTTTGAACTCGTCATAAACTTAAAAAAAGAAAAAAAAAAGACTTTAAAAATAACACCGTCACTTCGCATCAGCATCAACTTGGAGACCTAGCGACCTTAAAGTAATCTGTACATTATGAAAGACCCTCTGGGGAGCGAGAGGGCAGAGAAACTAAATTCTGCATGGTGTCGGATTGCGCGGCGTCTGCTCTCGGATGAGCGGCGCGTTTGCGGCGAGGGGCTTATCGTATTTTCTTCCCCCGAGTCGAAACGTTGCATCAGAAACCGCACGTGGGTTTCATTCAATTAAATTACGGTGAAACCTCGGCTTATGAGTGAATCAACTTACGAATTTTCCAAGATGCGAGCCGTTGCTTGATTGATATTTTTTTTATATATTTGTTTTGTTAAACATTTATTCATTTATTTATTTCACCTTCGCGATGCAAGCCGGGATCTGAGTTACGAGCGAGGTTACACCGCCAGCCACCAGGTGGCCCGGTGAGTGTTCAGTTGACATGATTATCTTGCAGTGCAAACTAATCTGTCCTATCACTGTTGCTTTGTTTCATATAAGTGAAAAAAAAATTGAAAAAGTAGCTATCGAGTTTAGCGATAAAGTGTGGCATGGCATGTACGTTAAATTTAGCAATAATTGTAGAATTAAGTGTGTCGCGGTTGAGTTAAGGGATAGGACAGGAAATGAAAAACTCGGCCAATATCCTCCACCGCCGCCAGCATCTTTGTCCAATTTTCAAGGTTGATACACTTGATAAATAAAAATAAATAAATAAAAAGTATATTTCTTGACATTCTCTCTTATTATGTATCATTTTTTTATGCATTATATGTTATTTCAGTGTAGTTTATGAGGGACTGGAAGGGATTAACAGCATTTCAAATAATTTAATGGGGAGATTTAATTTGATATGTCAGCAGATTGAGTTGCAAGCTCATTCACAGAAAGAATTAAACTCGAAAGCCTAGGTATGGCTGTACTTCCCTATGTATAATTTATAGGGAAAATAAGAAAAAGGGTTGTGAGACGAAGGAAGAGGTGATCCGAGGAGTCTGGCATCGCCGCTGTCGAACACTTATTAGTTCAAACGGCCCGGGCTGCTTGATGTTGTGCCGACCGGCCCCAGCTCTTGACAGAATTCCCTGTCTGAGGCAACACTCAGTGGGAAAAAGGTCAATGCGCCTTGTGTCTCTTGGAAAGTTGACCCCGGTCAATTCTGGTCAAAAGAGGTGTAAACTCAGTCTGTTTTTGTTTTTTTTGGGGGGGGCTTGTTTTTCAAGAAAAACAAACCTATTCAGATCACCTTTGCTGTTGTCAAAACTCTACGTGTCGTAACTGGCAGTATTTTACTGCATGGGAATCTTGCCCCACCTCAGAATCGGCGGCGTCGCTCAGAATTAAAATCTGAGGAACAGAACGGACGGGGATAACTGTTATAAAGTCGCGCAAGGTTTGAGAAGAAGCAGCAGCAGCCAGGACTCAGTCAGTGGATCGCATTCCACTCACACCCTGTTAGATTATTGATACATTGTAAATATTTCACAGATTATACTTCCTGGGGCTGCATGGCCTTTCATTACCATGTCAGTAAATTTTTATCCATTAGGGACATTCTTACATCAAAAGTCATGATTGAATTTATAAAACTTTGCTAGAGATCTGTTGAAAATATTTTTGTAGATTGAGCTATGTAGCTGTGGACTTCTCTCTGTGTGAAATCAATCTGATGCTGATACTTTACGCTACCCATACATCTACTTTGAAAAGATATGGAAGAGTCACGTGTTAAACTATCATCTCACACCTGCTCACGTCTAAAGACTGGTTTGTTAGAGTTTAACAAGATTTTACAAAGACTGTGAATCTTACAGAGTCAATAATTCCTAAGACTACAACTACGTTCTTTGTTTATTTTCTCACCATGCAGTGTTTTCACTGAGTATTTGCAGAGCCACTGCTATTTCACTTCATTGCTTTTCTTCTTCAGTCGGTTGGAGGGTGGACGTCGTCATCCCTCGACTTCCATCATCCGCTCCTCTTTCTGGACCTTCCGTACTGATCGGAACGTCATCGCCATTCCCGTACTTCCTTTACCACCATCTGTGGACTGCATTTTTTTTTTTAATTCTCTTAATTATACTTAGTTGACAGAATTGCTTTACAAAGATAGCAATTGTGATTTTATTCATATTGTATCACATCTTAACATGTAGTTGTTGTTATGTAATGCGATTTTTTTATTTTTTCTATCTTCCTCAACTAATTTTTTTTTTTAAATCACTCTTCCTTCCATAATATCCTCCTACATTTGGTTGGTTGCCGCATTCTCAGCTAATTATGCCGTCTTCCCAATCTGCTGATCAAATCTGTTACCTTTTTAAAACGTAATCCCTGACGTGCAGATAACTCGGTACGTTGAAGTTGTGGAGTATTCACCCGGGGGGGATAGCAGTATGTTTTTACATTTTGATTTACTGCGAATATGGAGATGCGGCCGCTGGCTTTTAAATATTGTTCAAAGACACCATCAAAACGTTGCTAATAAAGTATAGCATAACACGCGGCGCCATGCCCGTCTCATTTGATATTTTTTGCCCTCTGTTTTTTCGTGTCTGTGTGAAATGAACTGCGGGATGACCTTTTTTCTTTATTTTTTATTTCAGCTGTGACCTTTCAACGGCCCCCACTCGCTCAGCGCATCGGTCATTAAATGCATTGAGGCGTTTGTCTCATTCACCTTTCCGCCCCCTGAGAAAGGTAAATGAAGACAGGCTGTTTGGGTCCGTGTACATCGATACAATATGAGTGACAACTCATTTTTCAGCTGATGCAGCGTATCACTGTGCTCTTCCTCTTTTTTTTTTTGCCAACCTGTCCTTGTCTCCGAAAGAGGATTACATTCATCCCCCTCACTGTTTCATTTCCCCCCTCTCAATGTTTTTTTTGCCTAAGATAGCATTACATCTGACCAAAAAAAATCCCGCTTGAGGTTAAAGAGAGTACATATAATGGACAGATGTACACAAACAATGACAAATCCAAGGGGTTACAGCAACATGCATGGGATTGGGTGGAGGTCCTGATGAAAACAGAAAGGCATCCCTCTTGGTATGACTTTAAATAGCCATGTGAAAGCCCTGAAATTCTTTTCACTAATTCCTTACATGCAACTTACATGAATAAGTAAGCATAAATTAAACAGTGTGCGATGTTACTCTCTAGGAGTGGCTGATTCATAATAGAAGCTCTGGATGTGGTGCCCTCTCAGTGACATACAAACCCCAAGTTAACTCCAGGTCCTGAAGTACACGCGGTACAATGCCACCAAATAAAAGGGAATCTCAAAAAGGGGCATGGGTTTCCTTGATGGTATGGCGCAATGGCATGCGTACGCAGTTAAAGCCCCGCTAAATCCTTCCCCTTTGCACCGTGAGAGAGTCCATTCATCTTTCTCGCGTTGTCTCCCCAGGAAAGGGTCACGGAGGCAGCACAAACAGCTGACCCAAATATCTCATCCTCCTCGGCATATCGATTCAGCTCGGAATATCCTGATGTGTGCCCATTCCAGATGATCTATACAACCCTGCCTGCACCCACGCTGTATGTTTGTAGGTGTCTCACCAGCTGGATGTGCATGAATTACCGCCGAGATGTGGCATCCACATCGGATGTGCGCACATTATCTGCAGAATCTTCATCTAACGAAACAAAGTCCATCTTTCAGCAAATATTTTTAGAGATTTTGGAGTTTTGGATCATAAGGGAGGGATGAAATACAAATGGATTGGAGATCTTATTATCAATATTAATTCATTAATTTATCTTTTGAAATGTGTGTAACCCAATAGAGAGATGCCCTCACTGTGCTTGGTCAAAGCACAATTTCTCACAATCCAATCTGATGATTTAAAGCCATGCTATTTGCGTTAGCAATGATGTTGATAGAAAACAATAATAACTGAGATTGTCCTTTTCTGTGTATATTTTATCGAGTATAAAAAAGGCTTCTTCTGGAATTGTCATCTAGATGGAGGTGTGTGTGTGTGTGTGTGTGTGTGTGTGTGTGTGTGTGTGTGTGTGTGTGGGAGCCTGTGTTATCAGTGCCATCAATCTGTGATAGGGGCCGCTAAGCTAAAGCTGCTTGATGAAGGTCCAAGCAACCTCAAGGTCCCAGGTTATTTCCTCTGGTAGACTGAGCATAACTGGAACGCAGATTTCAAGGTGTCATGTCGCCGCCTTTTCCAAATGATGTGTTAATGTTTGGGCCGCGTCTCTATGTGGCCTCCAGCAGGCACCGGGGTCACTGTCTCGTAGGGGGTTCGGGTGTCCGGATAGGATGGAGAGAGAGGGAGTTGTGTCAGAGTGACGTGGCGTGAGAAGGCGCCGAATCGGTCCATCGCGGCGAGGAAAGAGCGGAGACGTGGAAGCTCTCAGTTTACCAATCCATTTATGTTCAGCCCCTCACCTCAGGTCAAGAGCGCTGGACTGTGATAAGAAAGAATAACATCTTCGGGTACGACTGGCTGATATGAGTTTCCTCCACAGGGAGGCTGCGCTCAGAGATAAGGAAGCCGGGAAAGTGGAGGGGTCCAATGGCCGACACAGAGCAGGTTAAAGTTACTGTATGTCCTGTCTAACCCAGGAGCAGTGAGGGTCCCCCAGGAGGAGCAGCAGAGTGTAGAACTCGGGGCGCCCGGGTCGGCCTCATTCGTCTTTTGCAAACCATGACCCGATCCTTGGTGAGCAACACAGCGAAGGCTTAAGCACGAGGTTTCATGCTGGATTTATTTATTTTCACTCACAGTCAGAACTGAATGGTCACCACTGTTTTTTTTTTTTTTTTTCTTTCTAATCACAAGCGTTCGTGATTGTTTTTACCAGTATAAAACAATAAAAACAGACAAAAGAAACCTCCAAACGCTGAAGCTGTTTTTGAGTCATTCGAGACATCATGCATCACTCACACACTTCAATTTACAGTAAATGCTTTTATAATTTCATGCATATTTTTATTCTCACCGAAAGGTTTCCCTGTTATATCGGATGCGCACAAGGTTTTATATTCTCGAAGGCCCAGATCAATGAAACCGTGCAAACCTAATGTACTGCAAGTAGCGTCAGCGCCGCATGTGCCGCGCCTGTCAGCCGATATAACACAGGATTTCATCGATTGATCGATGGTGGTGGAAACTAGAGCATCCGGAGTATTAAAAAAAAAAATGTATGTGAAGAAATGAACTCACAGCAAAAGCCTGAGCTCAAACTTACCACCCAGTGCTTCATGAATAACTAATTAAAAAGGGGAGGACATGAAAAGTGAGATAAGAAGAGAAAGAAGAAAAAAAAATGGCTGTATTCAAATAAAATCAGTGCAGGAGTGTGTGTGTGTGTGTGTGTGTGTGTGTGTGTGTGTGTGTGTGTGCGTGTGTGTGTGTGCGTGTGTGTGTGTGCGTGTGTGTGTGTGTCTGAGTGTGTGTGTGTCTGAGTGTGTGGCGGGGGGGAGGGGGGCTCCATGTCCATCTCGAGATGGTGAAGTTAAGAAGGACATAACGCTCATGGAAGACCCTAAATTCATCCGCTTTATTTCAGAGTGCGATCTAGCATTCCCCAAATGCTTGTGCAATCTCTGCTTTTCTCCGAGTGTTCAGATCCGGTGATTCACCTGCTTTAAGTAGTGCAGCAGGCGAGGGGGAAACTATGAGGAACTGGGCCGGCGTGGCGGCGGCGGCCGACGTCTGACAGGGTTTGTCCACACAATCGGGCAAAGTCCTTCCCCTGAGACGTGTGCCCACACCTCCATTGTTCCCGATGTCAACCTTACCCCGTGGGTTCTCCAGAGCACTTGAAAACAGTGGCTACACTGTGTAAGGTCATTTTTTCATTCTGTAGTTGTGTAGAGAGGGGTGGACAAGAAGATTAGAGGAATCCCAAATGGCGAGGAATAGTACACTTTTTGGCTAAAATGCTGTGTGCTCGAAGGTCTCTGCCAAATGTAATTGCAGGATAAACCGTATGAATGAATGACTGAATGAAATGAGAAGTGACCTAGTCAGCCTGAGTTTTACCTTACGTACACACGCCTACATCATTATGTATATATGTATGTATGGATGGATATATGGGTGTGTGTACATACGTATATATACACCGTATGCATGCATATGTGTGAATATATGTGTATATGAATGTATGCATGTATGTATGTGTGAATGTATGTATGTATATATTTAGACATATGTATATGTATAATGTATATTCATGCATATACACTGTGTTTATATACGTGTATTTATTTATGTATCTGGGTATGTGTATATATATGGTACATATTGATGTGTGTACATGTATCTATAGGTATAACTATACATGTATGCATTCAATGTATGTATGTATACACTGTATGTATATATGTACAAACAGACTGTACTGTATATATATATATATATAAAGAGAGAGAGAGAGAGCAAATGTATGTATGTGGGTATATATATGCTTATACACCCTTTATGTGTGTGTACATATCTATATGTTTCTTCCTCGGATGAATATTTTCTCCGATAAGACATGTTTTTAAGTTATTAGGTTCAAGTCATGAGGCTGTTGTTTAACAGTATATCAAAGGAGCATACAGATTTCGAGTGTGTACTTGTTAGCACAGCCCGGCCGAGTTGGGGAAGAGAAATTGAACCAATTACAGAGATATACCGCGTCTATATTTGGAAGCCGGGGTCTCTTCTCTGTGAGGCGGAACAGGATGAATATGAACCGGAGGTCTCCCATGGGTGAGAAAACATCTGCCAGCCAAAACAAGGTACGGGAGGGGAGTTTTCCTCTGGCCCCAGAACTGCGGTATTTAGTCCTGCTTACCTGAACAGAGAACTTTCCCTCTACACACCGATGTTGTATTCACTATTTTTTTCCCCCCTGCTCATGCAGTACAGAGAGCCGCCTGCTCGATAGTCTGTAAAATCCCATTCACTGACAATTCCCAACTGCTGTACAACAGAATCATTGCCTTTTTTTTTCTAATCCCGGCTTTCAGTCTAGATAATAGAAGAATTAGCTGCCGCGATAAGTTATGTGTATTATAGAACGTCCACTTCGAGCTGGTTTTAACATAGTCAGTTACTGTATGTAGGATAAACTTTCAAATCCGCGGATTGGAAAATTGTCGCCACAGTAAGAACTCCGGAAGTACAGTAAACGCAACCCCCCCGCCGCGAACAATCAACCGTAACCTAAATTCAGCGGGGGATTTCAAAGCTGATGAAACAAGCAGGGTGTCAAACTCAACAACACAACTGGCGAAAAAAAAATGTAGCCTGTATTTGGGGGCAAAAGAGATGAACATTTATCGAACACGCAAGTACTGACCGTGCTTCAAACGGAAATGTTGAATTTGAATAAACCGCAACAACTTTATCTATATGCTTTCCTGTTCGTTAAATTCCCTTCATCCTCAGTCTAGTTGTGCTCTTCTCGGTCATTTTGGGATAAATTTTCTGTTTACAATTTTTTGGCTGCCATCGCTTCTATGGTCACGAAAATGACTTGCGTCGTGGGAGATGTCATTTTTGGTCACTTGTGTTTTAAGACAACCAGTAGCATGTGAAGTTCATGTTCTCAACAGACAGACTCAAATCATTTTAGGGTCTTTGCCAAGAGAGAGACAGAAAATAAAGATTTGGGGAGCAGAGGTATGAAACACTGAATCATGTACAAGCTGTATGTAGTGGCGGACCGTAGCTTTATGTCTGCAGTCTGTCACACTGTTCATCACCTCAATGGCCATCATGATATTTGGTTGGGCCATTCAGCTGGGGTTACCTGTTGACAGGCTCATTCTGTTTGGAAATCAATAATAACAGATCGACCAGTTAAACATCCATGCTTTCTGCTTATATACATGCGATCCGTCTTTACAAAAAAAAAAAGATTAAAAAAGAAATTCAATGGAACCGTTACCTATTTTTTGAGCTGTAAATCTCGTATTCTCCCTTGTTGTTGACCAGAAAAGAAACTACAATATCAATGTTGTAATTAACACTACAAGAGGCTATTTCAATTTCAATCCAAAAAGTAAAAAATAAAATAATAATAATAAAAAAGTTCTAAAAATATCATCTATGTACAGATCGAATTCCTTTATGTAATACATATGTTGAAAAGGTATTCCAAGGCGCATTCATGGTAAATTCTTTATTGTCACTTTATAATATAACGATGAATTATACATGGTTTACGAGATGGTCTCTTTATCACAGCAGACCACTCTAATTTTACAGAGCGAAAACAAACAGAAAAAGAGAATGAGCGGCCCTCCAGGTCGGGGCTCTTGGGATAATCGAATCGTATAACATGCGTGCAACCTGTCGGATACCAAACCGAGCAACACAGCACTTTGCCCCTCTAAAAAGCTGGTTTAATACAATACTGGAGAATAGAGTGTTCCTCATGCCGTACCGCATCATTGTATTTGGCCTTTCTCTGACTCACAGTCGGCTTTTTCTGCTTCGCATCTGCTTAGTTTTTGGCAGAGGTGCTGGAAATAAATTGCCCCCCCCACACACACACAGCCCACCTCCAACCCCCCCCCCCCTTCACCATAAAAGGTCACTGCTTTGAAAACAGCTTTACCAGTGAAAACATGAAGTCCCAATGCATTAGAATTTCCTCCCGAGGTTCTTTTAACACGCCGCTCATATGTTCGCTGTGTGGGGGTTACACAGATATAATAATGCTGCTTTTAATTGTATTCCATTTATCTATTTATTTCTATGGTTTACGGAATATGACTTTGTTTATTACTTGACTTTCTACTTGATTACTTAGTCCATACAAAATTTGATGTCCTCTTTGAGTTGTAGAAACTGTGCTTTTTCAAGAGTTCAAAATGATAATATTTCACAAAAATTGATTTAAAAAAATATCAAATTCTGGAGCCATGCAATAAATTTCCTGGATGCATTAGTTAAAATTTCTACTTTTTTTAATATAATTTCAAAATGGTAATATTGAACAAAAATTATAAACTGTTACTGAAGCCATGTAATAAATTTACTGGATGCATGGTTTTATGAGAGTTGTATTATTCTGGATTCAAATTTTTATTTATTAGTTTTCTGTACTTTTACCACATTGTCACTTGTATTGTTTTTATCTTTATTTGTGAATGTGTATATGTCTGTATGTTGCCCTTGAGTGTCAAGCAAGGTGTCTTAAATGAAATGCACTATTATTATCATTATTATTATTATTATTATTGTTAATTGCGTTGGCACTTCATCTTGTGCAGAGTCCTATGTGCCTTTGTATTCTTATTTTATTATGATTTTTTAATGGCTATAAACAATGACACTGCGGTCTAAATGCAGCGTCAGCTCAACAATTACCCTAATCATTATTGCCGTTACATTGATAACCAGAATTAAAACCCAAATGAGCGGCAAATCCCCTTTTTATCTGAAGAAAGTGAAAAAAATAATAAAAAATGGGTTAAATCCGGATAAAACCTTTGAAAACGATGCTGTCACACATACAGTATCTTGATATAATAATATTTTATGTCAAAGCAAAGCACTTGAAGCGATGATGCAAATGAGGAACGCGATCAGGCCTCACGAATTGCTGACGTCTTACAAACACATTACAAAGGCTCTACCTTTTCATGATATCACTCTCTTGGCCTATTTCTTTTTTATCCCCCTTATCTTACATTTATATATTCAGGACTGGAAAATCTCTGACTCGCTACACTTCAAACCTCAGAAGACATACCGGTGATGTCCTCAAGGGTTCCACAGTTACATAAAATCTGCAGAATTTTCTGCAATAGCTGAGTGACTGGGGGGCATAGCAGCGGTTAGCGCAGCCGCCTCACAACAAAAAGAAAAGTCTCCCAGGTTTGATTCCATCTCGGACCTTTTTGTCTGGAGTCTGCATGTTCTCCAACTACCTAGTGGCCCTGTGAGCAAGATGGATTGCGTGGAGTTTGAAACTAGATTGAAGGATGATGCCATGGTAACATTTTGTGGTCCGTCATTACAAAATCTAAACATATTACGTTTTGCCGAAACACCAAATTTTAATTTTGGGTTGTTTTTTAAATTTTTTTTAGACATGCATTCAGGGAGTTAGTTTTGTTCGACAAATCCTTGTGGGTGTTTCCCTACTTCAAGAGGCAAATGACCAATACCTTAAACATGTGCTTGTGACAGTTTCCAGGAATTCTTCAATACCCCTCCAGGGCTTAAATTTAGTACATATTCTATATGATGAAAATCGCATTTACAAAGCAAGGAATCCACCACTCATAAGACTCATGATTTTATTACGTAGACGTGGTGTTATATTTACTCTCGAGTTGCAGACCGACAATATATGAAATGACATCGATCTAAAACAACCTATCCATCGGGTTATTTACACACATTTGTTTTGTAACCCAAGGTCAATTGCGTTACCAAAGGTAAATTTCCCTATAAAGTGAAAAGTTAAGTGTGTGTGAGCGTTTGCAGGTTCACACATATCCATCCATGTTTCCATCTGAAGTCTTCACAGGTACAAAGACAAGTTCTTTCAATAGATGCTCTTGTTTTCCTGAATAAGGATTTTTATGAGACTTCATGTTAAATTGAAGGGAAAATAGCGTAAGGTTCAAGAAAACTTGTAATGAATCTGTGAAGGTTCATGATATTAATCGTCTCATCTCCTCGAAAACCAAATTGCCAAGCTCGGTCCTGACGACGGGCTGTAAGGCACAACCTTGCCGTGATATTTCTGCATTTAATAAATTACGTCACAGGCCATTTCCCCTTTGGCCAAGTCGCTTTTGATCCCCGCTGCTCCTACTCACGGCGAAGGCGGGTAGAGCTCGCTCTCTGTGCGGACCATAACGTTGGCGTGTTCAAGTCGTCATTTAATTCAAAAGCAGTCACTTGTTTCCGGTTGCTCTCCTGATATGTCCGGGGCGGGTAAAAAACATTTTCAGAGGTGCTGAAACAAATATTAGTAGTTAACGCTTTTAGCTTGCTGCCTGTTTGTTTATGTGTATATTGTGTGTATGTGTACATATATAATATGTAGGTACGGGTGTGTGTGTGTGTGTGTGGGCATGTATGGTGCATAGGTGTATGCATGTATGTATGTGTGTGTATATATCTTTCCTAACTGTTTTTTTGTTTTTGTTTTTGTTTTTTTTCTACTGTTGCTGCTCGAATTTCCCCATGGGGATCATAAAGTATTATCTTATCTTATCTTCTTATATATAGAATTAGGATTATGAACCATGGGAGTAGCCACGAACGTAGGGCAAAGACACATGGCCCCCGGGAAAGGATAATTACCTAATATTTTCCCCTCATGAAGACAAAATGTGGATTGGTTTCATCATCTATCCAGCGTCTTGACATATCGCGCCGACAGGCTGCAAGGGAGTAGATATCTGGCGATCACAGGTGGACTCGAAGATTCCTAAATTGGGCTTGACGCAGACAAGCAATTAGATATAACAGCTCGGACGGCAGAGGAGAGGAGATTAAATTGATATCTGGAACTCAACCGGCTAGATCCTTCCCTCAGAGCATTTCTGGAAATAACTCGAAACCTATTTCAAAGTGATGCCTTGTTATTTACATGTCTTCAGGTCAGACGGCGACCTCTCCGTCGACCCGAGACAGCTCACTGTCCTGGTCGAGCGCCTCTTAAGCCGAGATGACGATTTTTTTTTTAAGAAAATGTTTAGTTTGGGCTGGGCCAGCCCCCTAGATATGCTGTCCTGGGCTTACTCTGAGGGATATCCCATAATGCACTTCCTCATTCCTCCCGCTCTATCGTACGCTAGAGATCGTGACCTCAAGTCTTCTCCCGAGTCCCCCGGCCCTCTCAGTTTGCGGTTCCCAGGCTTGATGTACTGCAGTCTCTCTCCGTTTCTACCCTGACCGGTCGAGACAGAAAGCTCTGCTGGAGGAGGTTTCATCCTGTTAAGAGGGTCCTCTTTTGTTTGTTGTTGTTATTTGCACTGAATTGAAATAGCTCAGGCGGGAGATGACAACCGCCTGAACCTGCTTCCCCGGGAGGGAAAGTAAAAACCTTGCAGGTATGATGACACGGTGCAGGGTGATAGATGCTTTATTTTGGGCACAACAACAGGTTTTTTTTTGTTTGTTTTGTTTTTTTGTGGCAGTCTGGGAGGCAAGTAGAGAGCATACCAGCTACCGCCTCTGCCTTCTAAAGGCTGTGCCCGATGGGATGCGCCGATATCCGGGTGTTGTGACCGACAACAACACCCGCGTAGCCACGAGAGGAGATTTAGTATGTCGAGAGATAATCATTCCTTGGGACTGCCAGAGTGAGATAGAGAGGCCCTCCGCTGACGGATAGATAGAAAATAAACAGGAAGAGCCGAGAAGCGGTAGATTGGATATAAAGGAGAGAAGGCTGGAGTGGCGGAATCCTTGGCTGTGGCCTCGGCTTCTGCTTTGTTGATTACAATTTATGTTTAAGAAGCACTAAGCAAGGTAAGACCATATTCATGCATATATATGTATATAATAGCCCATCCAACCTGGTGCTCTGGATGAGATTTTACATGGCTCTCCCTTCCAACGCGGATTTTCGTACGCTTACAATAGAAATCATATAGCATTGTTTTATCTTTAATTTATCTTTATCTTTAATTTATAAGATAACATGTCACCCATTTTACCAAACAAATTAAATTAAAAAATAAGCGATAAACATAAAAATTCTGAAATATAAAATTAATGCCCTGAACACAAAACACAAATACTGTAAATTAGTTATTAAATGATAGTAATACATAATAATTTGCAACTCCCCCACAAAGAGCGAGCAGGTACCAATCAGCTGGAGGAGGAGGGCATAATTTGGTAATATAATTTTTAGTAATATTAATTGGGTTTTACATTTGAATCAACGAGCGCTTTTTCATGGCAAGAGTAAATGCTAATCACTAATTTTAATAAAATTAAAGGAGTTTTTACGGTTTTTCGGCGACCCCTGGTGGCCATAGTGCCCTTAGCAAGATCGGAAG
>CAAKHD010000930.1:19538-29945 GCA_901007705.1 Fistularia tabacaria | reverse complement strand
GGTGGGGGGGCGGAGGTTGGCTCTGTAGCTGCCTTGATGTATTTGATGTTTCAAAAAAAATACAAAAAAAAACCAAACACTTGTAGCATACTGTGTGACTCACTGCCAAAACTTGTCCGAATGAAATGTTAATGTTTTCCAACACTGGGTTTTACTCCCTTCCCCAAATTTCCAGATTGAGCATTGAGGCGTTCACCGTAACGGTTGAGCAGCAGCGTCCCGAAACGAATCATCTACACACAGCAACACTACAAATACTGTAATTAAACTTTTTTTTTCATGCATCAATAGAAAAATAGACACACACAACCACTGAGCCTATCGCTTTAAAACCCAGAAAAGGACTCATATGAAATCATACATGTGAGTCTATAAATAGCCTTTATCCGGCAGCTATTTTTCTCACGTCTCATATGGCATCAAGACACCGCGAATCACACGGTCCCCATCAGGTTTCCGTCATCAGCCTCAGTCTCCATCAACACCGACTTGCCGGAATCTGAGTCGCCAACTAACTACTTACCTTGCCGAGACGAATCCCAGTTCCCTCTTTCTTTCTTTTTTTAATGGCTTCCAATCTGTATTTAGGTATGCAGATTTGAAGGGCAATTTCTAACGACTCATTTCATCATTTTTTTTTTTTTTTTTGTATGTGATTGTGCGCCTTGAGACGCTCCTGCCAGCAGAGAGAACCCGCCTGCGGCCATGCCAGCCATGGGATATGGTTTGTGTCAGAGGAAGAGGAGGAAATGGTGTTATACTGACAATAAATACATGTGTCTGTGTAGGTGTGAGTGAGGGTCATGAGACGAGGTGTGTATGTGTGTGTGTGTGTGTGTGTGTGTGTTTTTATAAGACCGAAGGAGGAAAGTGGGACAGAGGCACTGCGGGTGACGTGTCTGGCCGTGTCCTCTTCTACTCCGTAATGTCACTATCACATTAATTTATGATGGAGTAAAGGAGATATGGTTGGCACTGAGTGTGACTGACTGTGGTCGCACACGCGGCAAACTCGATCTGCAACAGCTCGGCCGGCCCGTCTTCTCGTGTAACACAATCAAGGTTAAACGGTACGAGGGGTGGAGGGTGGAGTGAAAAAGGCAGAGGAACTCATGCTACCTTTAAAAAAAGAATCCAAAATATACTGTAAGATTCCGTATGTGATGCTCAAGCCAAATAAATAACACACAGCCTCCATTCAGGAAGATTACCTATAGGCACTCGGCTGTATAAACAGATGTGGGTGTATAAATATGCCAGCATGTTGTCACTTTGCTCTCCGCAGCATCATTTGCATTTTTAAAGATACACTTGTGTTTGAATTTTTCCTCATTCACTGTGACTGAAGGTCGTCCCGCCGCCACCGGAGCACAGGCGGGAGGATATTTTTTTTTTCTTTTTTTTACATTTCGACACCCCAAGCCATCACCGAGCAGAATCCCGATCAGTCTGGTCTTGTTCAATTTTAAGAAAACTACATTTCATTTCTGTCACCACCCCAACCCACCCTTCCCCCCCTTCCCCCTGAGGATGGTCAGTTTTTCATTGATGGATCTTCCTGCTCCTCCTGTTAAAACCCGTTGCTATGGTGACATCTGCTGGCTGAAAAGACGGACTTCATCATCAGAAAAAAAGGAGGGGGGATTCTAAATGAAATGCGTCTTGAATCCCAGTTTGGAAAAAAAAAAAGCGTAGGATCGAGAAAAGCAACAATTGTGCATTTGAATTCTAAGAATGTCCGCTTTGAAAACTCTTCACCGAATGACATTTTTTCAGTAAAAAGATTATTAAACAGCTTGAACGGCACCTTTGTCTGTAATAAATGAATAACCTCAATACATTTGGATAGGGGTGAAGATGAGTGGGCGGAGAATGTTCAAGAGGCTTTTGGTGTGTGATACAATGTGTTCATCTAGTCAGTATCTAGATGGATGGATGGATGGATGGATGGAGCAGACCGATATTGATAGATGGATAGATAGATAGAAAGATACAGTAAAAATAGATGTAGATATATGGTTGGATAGAGTGATGGATGGATAGAGAAGAAAAAAGGAAAGAGATAAATAGATGATGGATGGATAGATAGATGCAGTGGATAGTGATGGATGGAGGGATACAGTACAAGAATAGATGGAAATACATGAATGTATATCTATCTACCCATATATATATATATATATAAAGATAGATAGATAGATAGATAGACAGCCATTCATGTATAAGTATATATGTGTTTATGTATAAATATACATACACACACACACACACATTCATAAACACACACACACACACACATGCATTTATATCCAGCAACACACCCAAAATGGGATTTTAATGGCAATTGTTCTCCACCTATATAGCCCTATTACTTCTAGCGGTTTCAAAGTGCGTCACACTTGATCGCATTTAGCCATTAGCAGACACACAAACACTCACACACCGACGACAGCGGTTGCAACTTCAATGAAGGCCTGTGACTTATCGAGTTTGGTTCTGGTAGAGAATATAAAAGTTATTTGAATTGGATTTAAAGAAAATGACAAATGTGTGTTTCATGACTTTCACAGATGTACATCTAGAAGGGAGCGAGTGATCCTTCCTTTCCAAACAACTCCAGAATTTCAGTCGAACTATTACGTCGCAGTGTATTAGCATGTTTTCACTGATGTTGGCTTCTAATAGTTGTCGGAATCTTCTTGTTGTGCCAACTGGACTTGAATTTCTCCACTTGAAGAGGCTTCATCCTTCATTCAATAGGATTCTTCAGTTCTAATGACCTGTGGGGAGTTTTTGAATATAACTTCAGAAGTTATATTCAGAAACTTCACAGGTTATACTTAGAAACTCCCCACAGTTCATTAGACCTGAAGAAGCCTCTCGGATGAGGGGTGAAACGTCTTCAAGTGAAGAAATTCAAGTCAAGTTGCCAAGACAAGACGATTTCAATAAGAATTCACCATGACCTGGATGACTGAGAACCTCCACGGGCTTTCAATGACTTTGCTCATTATTAGTCAATGTTGATCACAGGATGAAAATCCCCATTAAAAGGCATATAGCTATAATGTGCTGGGCAATTGGTGTGTTCATACATCTTCACCCTCTTGGATTGAGGCGAAACCTTTTTGTGAAAGAATAACTGATTTAAAGCCTCGAGCATTTCAAGACTGACCTTCATCAGGACAAATCTGAGGAAATACATTGTCCTTCATGTTTGACCTTGATGAAGCCCGAAAGAAAATTGTTGAGTTGTCCAACACTGTGAGCGTTGCTGAGACTGGTGATTTCTGGGAAATGGGAAATTAAAAATGGGATCGATTATCCTTTATTGATCCACGGTGGGACTCCCACTTCCTTCTCCACTTCCTTCCGGTCATATGCCGTCCCTCGAATCTGCGGTGATGAAGAACCCGCCTCACTCAGCTCTGAGGTAACAGTCTTACGCTATGTATTGTCTTCGGCCGTCCAGGTCTGTCCTTGCGTTTTCCAATGGAGAGCTATTCTTGGGATGCGATTTTGATTCATCTGGAGCGCATGGCCTCACCACGTTGGTCTTTTTGGCCGCTGCCTCACTGGTCATCCTGTTTGGGGAAAAAAGGACATTCATCAGCTCTCTGAATGCCTCTCTTAACAATACTTCAGCGTACAGCAACACAGTCTCAACATTGCTAGATTAGATCTTCCCATGGTTCCGATCGAGTACTCTTTGGACTTCCAAGAGTTTGGAGAAGTTGCCTTGGGCTTCAGATGGTCGAGCTCAAATGCCTAATGCAGGTACATTGGTCTTTCTTAATGGTGCTACTCAGGTAGACAAAGTCATCCACGTCAAACAGTCCACTATTAGTCTTGGTGGAAATGATGACTGGGACGGTCTTTTTGCCATATTCATATCACCTGTCCATCTTGTTCCGTAGGTCATGTTGATTTTGAGACACCACGGATGAATTATATGCAAAATCAAGGTCTTCTAGTTTGGGGTTTGGGTCCGATTTGGCTCAGCGTATGCCTCTTGGCGGCTTGTCAGCTGTTGTTGACCTTATTATCCAGTCACTCATAAGTACGAATAGTATTTGAGACATGATACAGCCTTGATGGAGGCCTGATTTGACAGGAAATGCTTCAGACGGGGTGTTGTTCATTATTACACTGCGTTCAAAGTTATTGCAGAAATGTCGCTGTGTCTTGTTAGAAAGATGTGAGAGATTCTTACATATAATTAAATGTACTATATCCTGTTTAAAAGCTCATCTTGTGGAAAAAACAATCAATATATAAGATGCGGACAGAAGATTCTCGTCCAGTTATAGGAAAAACTCTAAATTCAGGGGTGAGTTAATTGCAATCCTCCGATTACTATCCGGGGAAGTTTTGTTTTTGCAGCCAGAGGGATAATTGTTTCCCCGTTGGAATGTTTTTTTTTTTTTCATTGAGGGCTCAGCAGAAAGAAAAAAAAAATAATTAAAAAAAGGTTAAAAAAACAAATAATTATAAAAATAATAATACGAATAAATTTGAATAGAATTGCTGCTATCAAGGTGTGAAAAAAATCAATATATTGAATAAACACATCAACACTATGTGATATATTTGATTGGAGGATTTGCCGGTATTTGTAAATTACAAAATATTATTTAAGAAGCGCCATTTTGATATATTTCATGGGATGATTTGTTGATCTCTTATGTTAAAAAAATTATTCACCTGATTAATAAATGCAAATTCGATTTATTTGATGGTGAGACCTTGCCAATATTTATATGTTGTATTTATATTCATGAAATGATTAATCATAATGAATACAATTTTGATCAAGTTGATGAGAAGATTTGCTGATATAAATGAGTAAAAACACGAACAAACAAAAAAAGTTTTAATTAAGTACACAGCATGTGGAAAATGTCCAAGGTCTAATTCAGTAATTATACAAAGGCGGTGGTGGGGAATAGGCAGATATACAGGTAGACTTCGTTGGCGGCCCTTTCTACCCATATCATAAATCGTGTTCGTGTTTAAAAGCATAAATTAAAGTTTATTCTCGAGTGAAGTCAATCAGTTTTAACGCTCTAAACTCATTATTCAGAAATTGATATGTCGACAAAACAGTTCACGGTGGTAATTTTCATAAACCCGATCAAGATGCAGCAACTCACTTTCTCTGTTTTTGCTCGGTAAGTCTTGGCCTTTCTCTTTTTGTTTGTTGAAAATATTCTAAAAAACATATCTGACATGGAAAAAAAAATGCAATTTTGAAGATGCAGGACTTTTTTTTTTTTAGATAGATAGATATTAATAATGAAAAAAAAGATTGAAAGTGCTGTTATTGGTATTTCATGCCGTAATGCATCCATGTAATATAGCACATTTACTGTATGTTTGCGAGAGTGACGGTTTCCAGAATTTTCCCGGAGACTCAGTGAACTAGAAAAAGAGTTGAGTTAAGTATGTATTTGTGTGTCCGCTCTAATCTTAAGAAGTTTTGCCCCCTTCACTGGACACACACACACACACACACACACACACACACACACACACACACACACACACACACACACACACACACACCGACTCAGGGCGATGTCACTACATCTGCTACCATGTGCCTCTCAGGGGGGCATATTCCGAACACACACACACACACACACACACACACACACACACACACACACACAACACACACACACACACACACACACACACAGACTTCCTTTCCATCACGTCCTAGTCTGTACATCAAAACTCACATGGGGCTTGTCGTTGTTGTTGCTGCCCGAGGCTTTATTAAAGTCTGTAAACAAGTTTTAAAAGATAACAAATCAGTAGAAGCAGGGGGGTGGGGAGGTGGGTTACTGCGATCTGAGAGAGAGAGTAAATTACGTGGCGCTGGCGAAAAAAAATCGTGCAAAATAAACAATTGCAGTTGTCAGACACGGAGCTGAGCTGCAGGCCCTTCGAACACGCTGAAAAGAATGCATCATTATGGAACAGCAAAACAAACATTGTTTTGGTTCATGTGCTGAACTTCCCTTTTACAATTCTAAGTAAATGCATCCTGGGTAGAATCGCCGGGGAGTTTCTTGAGACACGCTATGCATATTTAATGATATTGATTAAAATGTAAATTTCCTGGGATAGTCAGAGTTCAAATCTCGAATTTCTAAAGGCTTTGCGGTGCTGATTACTTTAGCCTGTGCGTGGTAACTGATCAGAAGACTCAACTTTCTTGAGCGAGCACAGCACACGAGAGGGGAGACCTTAAATGCAAAGAAAAGAACATTAAATCCACAAAATTATGACAATAGTAATAATAAATTTATTAAGAATGAATCAATAATAACCACTTTCCATTCGGTTTCAAGATATTGATAGGCAAACGGTGTATACAAAGGGGAAACATCCCATTATTGACACTTAGCATCCTCATGAAACAGCAGCAGGAGTGGAAATATGCACAACCATATGCTGAACTATAGATTATATGTTGTTTATCTACAGAGAAAATCAGCTCTTTGTTCCATTTGTTTCTTAATTGAAAAAAAAGAAAAAATATTTCTCTTTTGTACGTTTAAGTGATCAAGAAAATTTTGCCCCACGTTTTTCATGAAAAGTTTTAGCGAAAATCATTTTGAAAACCCAAACAACACAATACGTTGATTAAAAGTCCTGGTACCGTGGAGGGATTGAAAAAGATGACGATTGTGTTTTGAAGGGACTTCAAGAGGAAGTGCCTCCAAAGGAAGTGGTTCTAGGTTTCTTTGGGTTACAGCAGTGGAGAAAATGTGTCTATCAGGGGCCAAAAGTGCTTAGTCACACAGTCAAGACATGCAAGGCAGCAGCAGATGTGAAGGATGTGGCTGAGATGGCGTGTCGGTAACCACGAGCAACCGAAAAAAAAAAAAATGGTGCCGCCGTGCAGACTGTGGAGATTTTATAATGTGAAGATTTTAAACAGAAAAATGTGATATTTTTTTCGTCCCTCATCTCGACGGTAGCAAAATGACACGGGTGGAGCTGAGGGTTGATGTGAACAGCATCAACCTGGGAGGCCAGAGGTTTGACCGCGAGAAGGCCCCTGGTTTGATTCCCGACAGGCCTTTCCCTGTGGAGTTTCCATTTTCTCCCCGTGTCTGACTTATTTCCGACCGGGTGTCTGCTTCCCTCCCACAGTCCAAAAACATGCTGCAGGTTCTCTGGAGACCTGAAATTGCTCAGACCGACAGAGTGAATGGTCGTTTGTATCTATATGCGGCCCTGAGATGGACTGACGACCGGTCTGGGATGAACCCCGTCTCCTGCCCAATGGCAGCAAAGACAGACTCCGGCAACCCTGCAACTCTGAGTGCAGGATCAGCAGTATAGAGGATGAATGAATGAATGATTGAATGATGGATGGATATACAGCTAGCTATCTCTTCATAGAAATATGAATGAATGAGTATATGTGTACGTATGTGGGTACAAATACATTTATATATGTGTGTGTGTAAGTATGTATACACGTATGTATGCATAGGCAAGTGTGTGTATATGTGTTTGTGTGTGTATGCTTGAAATGTCCCCAATTTGGGACGATTAAAGGCACATTCGTTTTTTATGTGTGTGTTTATATATATATGTATGTATGTATGTATACATACATACATACATATATATATAGAATATTTACACGCGTGTGTATGTTTTAGCAGCACAAAACAGGAACTGTTTTACAATATGTGACACTGGAACTGAATAGAAGAGACAAGACGGGATGAATAAACCATCGCAAACCATTCTATTTCTAGCACTGATAAGGAATGACGAGAATAACTGCGCACAGAAATGGAACCGGCACGGAGAGCTTTATCTAAACCGGAGAAACGCATTGCATTAAAGCAAGACGTGTCATCCGTGGCAGAACGTGGGGGCGCCATGGTGTCTGATGAGGCAAAATTCAGAGGGGTCGTCGATCCCGTAGCGCTCGAGACCTGACCGAGGAGGGGGAGGCAGAGTGAGGAGGGCGGGGCCGGAAAACGAGCACAGAGGAGGGAGAACCGTTGACAAGGATTCACAAAACACACTCTGCTCAATTGGGTGTGATAATAAATAGCATGATTAAACTAGGTAAAATGAAAACAGGAAATGTGAAAAGGTATTAACAATGTACACTGTTCAAAATTATCGTCCATAGCAATACAGAATAATGATAACAACAATAATAATAGTTGGAAGTAATATAGTAGTTTTTCACCTTAATTCTCACCAAGAATCAGAATATATATATATGTCTATATATATATATATATATATATATATATATATATATATATATATATATATATATATATAAATATACACACACACACACACACACATATATATATACACACATATATATATACACACACACACATTCATACATACATACATACATACATACATACACATACATACATATATATATACATACATATAGCGTCCTGTTGAGCTAGACACTGAACCCCTAACTGCTCTTGGTTGGTAGACGGCAGCCAACTGCTCATGGTTCATCCATGATAGGTTAAATGCAGAGATTGAATTTCCCCACAAGGGATTAATAAAGTATATATATATATATATATATATATCATTTGATTATCAATTATTTATTTAATTTCTTAATAATCCCCGCACACAGTTGGGTTTGGAGGCAGCGCCAGCCCAGAGTAAAGCTAGTTTGAAGTGCTCGATATGCCGTTTGCCGAATCTGTCGTAACAAAATACTTGTGTTTTGCTTTTTTCCTATTGTTTCTGTTTTTTTTTCTGTTTTTAATGAAAACATTATATTACATTTCCATGAAAACAGGCACTTAAAGCCTTTGCATGTTCAATTTTCTCATAAAATCAGTAGATGAAAAACAACCCGGCGAACAAACAAAACACACACACAGGCGCAGGCACGAGAGTACTTTTGAAGTAGTTTAGCATTTCCTCTTTGTATTCGTGGAGGGGATTTCTAAAATTAAAAAGGAATTCTTGAAAGGGACCTTTTAATAAACAACTCAGCTTCCCAGTTCTGAACCCAAACCAATCTGATTAGCATGATGGTTCCCAGAGCACCGGGGGACCGGGCGGGATTATCTTCCCATTGTGCTATACCACCAGCCGCCACTAGAGGAGGTGGGAGACAACCACATGACTGGCAGCGAGGAGCCGGGTCACAAGGGGCGCTTTGTTCAAATCAATTAAAACACTTTCAGAGGATAGAAAAAAAAAGTTAACAATGAGACACATGCACACACACACACAGAGCCTCAGTGTCAGCTAAGCCCCTGGAAACGAAAGAATTCACCCAAATTCTTCGGCGTGGAAAATATCAAAGCACTTCTGGTAAGTAGTGACTTTTTTTTTTTTGTTGTTGTTGTTGTCACAAGAGACCCCAAGCTGCTCCGGCCAATCTGCACCTCATCAGGCCACTCGCACAACTGTGCCCCCCCCGACCCCCCATCCACCCCCTCAACCCCCTCCGCCACCCCGTCTGGCCTCCGCTCCTTGTTCCGATTAAAAGAAAAAAAATCGGGGGGAACCTCGTAAACATGCCGCCGCCCTATTAACAATTTCCTCTTTACATCAAAGTAACACGGAAGTTGTAAGCCTGCTTTTTACGGCAAAAACAAAGCGCGGGCACCTTTCGGGGTTGCTCCCAATGCCCCCCCCCCGCCCGACTTCACTCAATAGTGGCCATTATTAGTAGGTTTAACAAGGCAGTTGCGACACTGATGAGGATTAGACGCACAAATGTTCCCTAACAAGCATCCGACTAAAGTAAAATTCATCCAGCGGTACTCCGAGCTCAGCACTTGCCCAACTTGTTGAATGAATAGGTTTCTCGTGGGTGTTTTTTTGTGCTTTGTGCTTTGGAATCCCTCAAAGCAATCCGCTAAGAATACTAAACACAAAAACCGAACTTATAAATAATGATAGTAATACACAGATATTTCTCGCCAGAGGGAGGGGAAACACACTACAAAAAACAAAGTGGTGCTCTGTAAAGATGTATCTCTATTTGACCCATGTGGTTAATGGCAGCTTAGCGGGAACAGGAAGTGTCTGTGAAGTGGGATAATTTATGGGTTATGGTTTGTAAAATCACAGCATTGATCCGACCGGAGTCTGATGGGAAACAGACACGAGCGCTCGCCGGACTCGCGAACCCCACGCTAGCCGGCACAAGAGGCCAGGCCGCGCGTGTGAGGGGAAAACATCAGTTTTATGCAATGCGTTTTTTTTTTTTGTTTTATTTACACATAAATTGAAATGGCATTGAAAAAGATGGAGTTTTGGGGGGGTGTATGTCCAATTGTATAAAAAAAAAAAAAAAAAAAAAAAAAAAACAAAAAAATCATTTTTTTATAAACTCAAAAAAAAAATTTCCTTTTAAAAGGAAAC
>CAAKHD010000929.1:2885-14668 GCA_901007705.1 Fistularia tabacaria | reverse complement strand
GCTGAGCACAGTTCCATCAGCTGATCTTCAACTGCCACATCCCTAGTTGCTCCTGCGGTCTCAGCTTGTAGCAAAGCATCTCCGATGTTTAGTTCAGCCAGTGGACATGGAGTGCGAGATGTAGGACGTCTCGACTGAAGAAGCCCTTTTCCCAAACTTCTATTCGACTCCTCAACAATTGACTGGAGTCAATAAGCAGCTTCCACCTCAGGATAATTAGATGCAATCTGTTGTTCAATTCTCTGCACGAGCAATCAGCCTGACATTCTTTGAACCATCAACGTTAAATGTCAGTCAACCATTTCATGACTTTTTTTGTTGCAAATGACATACTTTTCATGTCTTAACACAGGACACGGATCTAAAGTTTTTACCCAAATCACTGTCTTTCAAAAATCTGGCAGAACAAGAACCTTTCAGAAAGATGAAGCATATCTCGGTTCATTTGAAACCTACATATTATCACTGTCACTATTAAATGCTCTCTGTGAACTTCTAAATTCAAAACGTGGACAGAACAATAACATAAAATATGCAAATATAAAATAGCTTTTTGTGCTCTGTGTTTTATACTGCGGTAACAGCGCTGGGGGCCACATGTTCGGGATTTTATGACCGAGGCTCCGGGCCGCTGTAAATCTGAACACGGGCCGCATTTGGCCCGTGGGCGGGACTTTGGCCGTGCCGGCGCACAACACGCAGCTTGTGAGTTTGCACACCCGACTTTTCAGATCTCGCTCCACAGTGTGTCAACTTGTGCATCCCGTGATCACAACTCTACATTTCTTTGCACCGCTCACATCTCGCTGCAACAATATTTTCTGCTACCTGGCCGGCTTCCCTGCGGACACCAGAATGCGAATTCGATCGTACGGGGAAACACGTTTTCAGACCGTACATGTGGCAGAAACACTCTTGAATCTTGACTATCGGTCGTGGAGGAGCGTCGCCGCGTGAAAGAGAAATCTTTTCGATGCACCTGCTTCAAGCAGGGTCTCCAGGTTACGCCGCGCATGTATGTGGCTGATTGTGTTACACTGTAGCCATAGTACTTTGTTGCAGCCGCCCTCCATCCCAGCGGGGAATAGCCTGGGCCCGTGATGACCTCAGGGAGTCCAACAGGCAGCTTGAACCTTCCACCTGCTCCTCCCGTCCCTGCGGCCCCAGGAGATGCCAGGCGGCGGCGGGATCCTTGTCCGGACTTGTCCTAGCGAACAGGTCAGGCCTGTTATTTCTTTTTCTCTCCCACTCCGTGGAACCCGTGGCGCGGCGGGGTTCCAGGGGCCCAGTCGCAGGAAGAGAAGCAACATTAATTGAAGTGTAGCACCTGAGCCGCCGCCATCTCATGTGACTCCGATAATTGTTTTTGGCGTCAAGCCGGTCTGACGACTTCTCCCACGGCCCAACACTCCAACTGGATGATGATGATTCCCTGGATGTTTCCTTGGAAAGCTCACTGAGCACTGAGAGCTCTGCACTTTTGACTTTACGGTCCAGTAGAACCTCGGCTTACGAATTTTAATTTCTTCTTTGACTCCGTTCGCCAACCGAAATGTTTCCTGTTGAAATCAGTGTCGATCCCATTGGTCCGTTCTCCAGCCCCAAAAACAAACTGCACTCCTTTGAAACCATTTTTTAATGGGTTTATTTGTGGCAAAAAACAGAAAGATTATTTCTGTGTTTCTGGTGTTCTTTCTCTTCTTGCCAGCACTTGTACTCGGAGTTTCCTTCACTAAATCAGCAAAAGTAAAGCCTTCTCTTATATGAGACCCTCGCTAACGCTAACGCTATCTCCAACAAGCTGGTTTTCATTAATCCAAACCAACAACAACTTTTCTACTTCTTCTAGAACTTTCGAACTTTGCTTGAACGTAGTTGCACCTTTAGCCACATCAGACGTCTTTAGCGTCTCTGCTCTTCATGATCGTACAGATGGTTGACTTAGCTGTGTCAAAGTGCTTGGAGAGATCTGCAACGCAAACACCGCTCTCACATTGAGCTATTATTTCCCTCTTCAGATCGACTGTAATTCTTAACCTCTTCTTAACACCACGAGCGCTTTTGATTTTTTGGGGGGCCGTAATGACGGCTGACTTCCTGGAAAAAAAAGCGCAAACAAGCGTTGAAACGAGAGAACGCAACGATGAACGATGTAAACAACGCGGAGTAGCACACACAACTGCCGCTACGCTACGACGCGGAAAGCCCGTGAGTTTGTTTTTGTGTTTGAGCACCGAGGCTTGTTGGCAGTTCCATTCAAGTTTGCGGGCTGGTTTGTCAGTAATTAGGCCGTCCAGCCCAGGTTCAACCAACCATTTTCCTATCAGGTGGTTTATTGATTTCTGCTGATGCGTGCTGGAATATTCATCCGTGTGTGGTTTCCTTCCTGGTCGCGATAGCAATCTGTCAGAGCCTGGCAGCGCTTCTGATCACAAGTCCGAGGCGTCACCTGCCAACCAACCGGACGAGAGCCATTGACCAGAACACGGTCTTATCTGATATGAGAATGACTTATTTCTGAAAGGAACTGGCGGCGTGTGCCAACAATGATTTGCGTCTCAGTGATGAGATATTCCTCATCTCGAGTCTCAGCGGGAAGCCGTGTCTGTTCGCCGTCACCGTCATGGCGACCGCCGCCACGCATTTGCGCGTGGAAACAGGCCACGAGACGCCGTCACGTAAACCCGGAGTGTCCGGCTGATGCCGCTGAAGCGCCGCGCCCGCGGGCATCAGCTGAGAAAACAAAACCGAAAACATACCCACTCTCCCCCTCCCGTTCCAGCTCGGCCTCCGCTGAGGAAAGCCCGGCCGTTCTCACGCGCAGCCGATAGCGGCGGGCGTGGGAGTCGGGGCGCGGCCCACCGAGGCGAAGGGATTGGCCGCCTTTCACAGAATTCCTCTGCTTTGATACACATCTCGTGTCACCAGCAGGTTGTGTGTGTGTGTGTGTGTGTGTGTGTGTGTGTGTGTGTGTGTGTGTGTGTGTGTGTGTGTGTGTGTGCGCCAGGCTGAGCTTGGCCGTGAACAGCTGAGCGCAGGTTGCCCGGCAGGCTGTGTTGTCTCAGCCTGCAGCCAGGGATGATAGATGGCGCTGGCAAGGCTCCCAGAGGGGAGGTGGGTGGTGCTGTGTGTGTGTGTGTGTGTTTGTGAGGGGAGTTTACACACACACACACACACACACACACACAGACACACACACACACACACACACACAGGTGGTGGTAGCTAATTTGACAGCAATTAAATGTACAAAGTTGAAATTGAGCACAGTCGTGAGGAGGCAGACAGGCTCTTCTCCATGATTACCAACTCCAGTTACCTGCTGAATTAGCATCCCCAGCCTCGAGCTCAAAGGTCGTGGCTCAAACGCTTCATTTGCGTCGTGTGTTTGTTTGCATTCTGCGCCCGGACCCGGGTCCTGGGAGCAGACGTCAGCTGGACAACACCAGGGCGAAGAAGCCGGCCGTCGCGGACTCACTGAGGTCAGGGACGTCACGTTGGGAGCACCGATGGAAAGTATAGTCAGGCTTAGCAGTTAGCGCTTCTGCCTGGTTGGGTTCCCACAGGTAGCCTTTCTGTAAGGAGTATCCATGTTCTCCCCGTGTCTGTGTGGGGTTCTCCGGGTTCCTCCCAGTCCAAAAAATGCACGAGGTTCATTGGAGACCCTACAGTGCCCAGATGTGTGAATGAGAGGGTGAATGGCTGTATGTCTCCATATGACTGGTAAAAATGAACGGCAGATCCTAATCGCATTGTTTTCCCTCAGCAGAGGGTAAAAGTACCAGATACTGGAACTTTGCAATTGCACATGTTGGGAGATTAAAATTCAGCTAAAGGCAAAGTAGAATCTAATGTCAGGTCTACCTTCTTCATAGATTAGTGGTATGATACATTTTTATTCCCAGTGGTAGCGGCTCACCTGCTAGCTTTGAAAGAGTTAGCGCAGCTGGCATAGCGAACGAGACGCGGCGCATTCAGTGGCCGCCCTGCTGTGTGCGAGAAGGTTGTCTGTCTCTGTGCGTCGAGCAACGAGAGGCTGAATAGTTGCATTTGTCTGCATGAGGTGTGAATGAGTGAGTGAACGGCTGTGTGTCTCTATAGAATGGAAGAGAATAGAAGAATAGAAGAGAACTTTATTCATCCCAAAGGAAATTCTTTTGCAGGAAGGCTCCAACATTACATGCATTCATTGAAACATGATATTGATTTTATTACTGTCAGGTTTCCTTCTTGCAGAAACGGGAGGAGCCTATAAGACGTGAATGAGAGGGTGAATGGTTGTAAGTCACCAAACGACCTGTGTTTGGGAGGGTGAATGTGAATGTGATTCATGTAAACATCATCTAGAGTTCCGTCCATCAGTGATTGGATTGGATCATCGTTTAAAAAGGCTTGTTTCTCAAGATGCTCTCGTAGGAGGTACACCGTTGGCTCCTCCACCCCCTCACACACACACGCACACACACACACCTACACCTTCACATACAGTGTATCGCACACCTAACAAGTCCCCCGTGCGTCGGCGTTGTCCTCCGCCGGGACCCGGAGTGGTAATTGCCGTCCTCTCCTCGGCTCATTAGTGAGAGCCGTGCTGAACCTCCCGGTCTGCATCCCATAATTCTGTCGTCTAGGTAACGGGGGAACGCTCGCCGCTTTCGCACCCGGCCAGGGGAGAATTCAGCCGCCTCGGGAGCTGCTTGACCCGGGATCTATTATCACCTCGGTGTTTCTTCTTCAGGTGTGTTTTTTCGTCCAGCCTCTTCTTCTTCTCTGGTGCTTGTAGGCCGAGGCGAGGACCCGATGCGGTTCTAATAAAAGAGACTGAAAAGCCCGGCTCGTGTTAAGCCCCTTTATAAAAAAAAACAAACCCGAGCGCCTCAATTTATCGCAGATCTCATCTCTGCTGGCTTAGGAGAATCCTCCTCCTCTGCTTTCATGGGAATCTGTCGCCATGGAGATGTGAAGGACCCCTCCCAACCACTCCCGTTCTCCCCGGAGCCAGGAGAGCCAGACTCGCGTCCCGCCGGGCCGAATCTGAGCCGCGGCTCCTTATTACGGGATAATCAGAGGCGCAGAGTTCAATCCGACACTGTTAAATGTCAATTACAACGAGCCTCGCGCTCACCTGGAAAATCAGCTGGTCTTGGCGGTGATTAGACCAAGAGAGTTTAAATGATGAAAGAAAAAAAGCTTAAAATCCCAATCAAGCCAAATGATCTGAGGCCTCCGGAGGCAACAGGAGACGAGCTGAGTTGCCGTCACAGCGGCCTTTGAGGACGGCCGATTCAGAGCGTAACAGGGATTTAGGAAAATTCTGCCAGAAATCATGGATTCAGTCATTCTTCATTCATTACAAATACACTTATCCTGCACTCAGGGATGCCAGAGCCGCCGCGCACAAAGACAAATAACCGTTCACGCTTTCATTCAGGCATCATTTAGAGACATGCAACCATTCACTCACTCACTCATTCACACCTCATACTGACACATTCAGTTTTTTGTCACCCTCTCATTCATGTGTCACACTGAAACTACCCACCTTCTCGCACACGGCAGGGGGGCCACTGAATGCACCACGTCTCGTTGTGCAATGCTATCTATGGAATCTCTTCTAATGTTAGCATGTTAGCCGCTGCCACTCGGAGTGAAAAGGCGTCATGATAAATTTAAGATGAGGATCCGACCTGAAATTAAATTCTACTGTGCCTTCAGCTGCGTTTTAGTATCTAAAAATTCAGAATTGCAACGTTCCAGTATCTGTTACTTTTACCGTCCGCTGTGGGAAAACAATGGGATTGAAAACTGACATTCAAATGGTAGCTGAGATTTTTAGTAGCAACAATGGCAGTCATATTCCTTGATGTTTGCAGATGACACCCTGATCTGAAGTGAGAGCAGGGAGCAGGTGGAGGAACATCTAGAGGGGCGGAGGTAACTTCTGTACAGGAGAGGAACGAAGGTTAGACCACAAAGTACATGTGTTTGTATGAGAAGGACCCAAGGATGGTGAGGCTCCAGAGAGAGGAGATGAAGATGGTGGAGGATTTGAAGTACTTGGAGATAGAGAGGGTGGAGAAGAGGTGCAAGAACGTGGAGCAGATGGAGAAAAGTGTCAGGGGTGATAAAAGAGAATGAAAGGACAGGTGGAGGAGACGGGGCAGAGCTGGAGGCTGCAGATGAAGGTGTGGAGGTTCTCTTTGGGTAAGAGGACAGAGAGGATCAGGAATGAGTCCTATCAGAGGGACATCACACATGCTAGATGTTCTCCAGATAAAGTCAGACTGAGATGTTTAGGTCATGCACAGAGGAGGGATGGTGAAGATCTGGAGGATGCTGAGGTTGGAGCTGCCAGGCAGGAAGACCTGGAGGAAGTTTATGGATGGGGTGAAAGAGGACATGAAGTTAGTTGGTGTGAAAGGAGAGGGTTAGATGGAGGCAGATGATTGGTTGAAGCTTCTTTTCTTTTTTTTTTATTGACTGGGATTGGAGGTGTCACGTCGTTGTGTTTGGACCTCCTCGTGCGTCAAAGCCGGGGTTCGAAGCTGATTTCACCGAAGGTGTGAATGCGTGAGAGGACGGTCATCTGCCTCCGCGCAGTGTGTGTGTGTGTGTGTGTGTGTGTGTGTGTGGGCCTTGTGACCGCCCGACGACGCCACTTTCAGCTGTCTGTCTGCCTGATAAATGGTGTTAAGAAAAAAAGAGGGAGCGATGTTCAGCAGTCGATAGTGTTTCCCTGGTCTTGGTTGATTTCCCCCGGTCCTCCCCTCTTCTAAGAACATGTTTGCCGTGCTAATCACAGGAACCGACCCGAGCTGGAGGTGCATGCCTTTGCACATGGCAGCACAAATTAAAATGTCTCCTCTAATTCCCTGGCACTGTGCCCCGGCCCGTCCCCCGAATTACAACCAGACCTCGCCGTGTGGTGCAGCCAGCATGGGGCGGTGCGCTTTATTGACATGAACTCCCTGAGTCAATAGCTCGGAGCGCGCGCAATCGGGCCCCGGCGCTAACTCGCAGAATTATGGAAAACAGCGCTCCGGCGTCGCGGAGAGCAGGGGAGGGGATCCGGGACCCCACGGATGGGAGGATTGATGATTTCAGAGGCGGCTTGGACTTATATATGTGTGTGTGTGTTTTTCTGATATCTCGGCACAAATGCTGGGCTTGCGGCGAACAATTTTAGATGGATAGATAGAACTTTGTTGTTCCCCATCGGGGAAATTCTTTCGTCACAGCAGCGCAACAATAGCAGTGTCAATAAATATGAATATGAATATTAATAAGATAGACAGTTAAAAGATAGCAAAATATATCTATAAAAAGCAAAAACACACAAAAAATAGACAGCAAAATAAACAACAACAAAGATAGAAATAGATAACAGAGTGAAAAAGAAAAAAAAAGGGTGAGAATGAACGACGAAAACGACACCAACAAGGGCAAGAATAGAAGCAGAGTGACAACAACAACGACAAATAAACAGGACGCAATGGAGTGACACCAACAAGGATCAAAATGAAACCAGGGAGTTTGGGCGTGATGTGTGGATGAGTGAGGGAGCTACCACATCGTGGCCGCACAGATGCCGGTCGGAGTTGTGAGCCGTCCAGGCTGCTGCTGTACAGTCTGACGGCCATGGGCACAAAGTGAAGCGTTGGCTTCTGCACCGGGGTGGGATGAGCCGGCGCCCGAACGAGCTGCCCGTCAGCCACGGCTGGTCGTGCGGGGAGCGGGAAGAACCGTCCAGGATAGCTCCCAGTTTGTCCTTCAACCTCCCAACCATTCCAGATGGTCCGGGTCGAGTCCCACCACCGAGCTGGCTTTCCTCACAAGCTTGTCAAGCCTGTTGACCTCAGCAGTCCTGGCGCCGCCCCGCCAGCACGCTGTAGCCAAGAAGAGTGCGCTGGCGACCTTTCACTGCGGCACTTAAAATGGAAAGTCGGAAGAAAATCACAGGAGTCCCTTCTGTCATCTCGGTCGTTAATCTCAGCGGTTTCAGATCAGTCTTTTCTCAGTCCTGGGCTTACGATAACACAAACCTGTTCCATGTTATCGCAAGTCTTTCGGCCTTTCGTTGACGTCGCACAATCAACCACTGAGAAATGAGCTCCAGCGAATCTGGAAACAGGAAAACCTGGTTGACAAACATAGGGGTATTGGCAGCGGAGAGGGTACTTGTCGGCGGTACGGAAGAACGGGAACCAATGGTGGAGCTGTGGGCAGAACAGCCCAGCTTCAACGCTGTCGCCTCGCCGGCGTATCGCCACCGAGTGGAGAGGGAAAAGCGGCGGGGTGAAATAGCGGAGGCTCTGCAGAGACCCGGGGAAAACGTTGCATGGTGGAAAAAAATTGCAGTCTTGTAAACAGCGAGGAGTCACAGTCTTTGCAAAGTCTCAAATAGAGACGAGGCTGCGAGTAAAAACGCTAAACGCTGGTTCTTCGATGTGAGCAGGTGTGGGTTTTCCACTCGTCTTTTCGAAGTCTTTCAATGTACGGCCGGCAGCTCTGACCTGAGGTTGGGCCGTGAGAGAGTGTGTGTGAGTGTGTGTGTGGAGGAGATTCAGAGTGTGCTGCGACTATGAAATTAGCGGTGATGTTATATATAGCCCCGCAGTGTGTGTGTGTGTGTTGTACCTTTCCCGTATTTAAGCTTTCAATAAACAGCAGCGGTGTTGTTACTGATGGACCTGTGCACGGAAACCTGAGGCCAGCGGGCTTTGAATCAGCGCCGCCGCTGCTCCATAGACCCAGATGGGGGGGGGGGGTCAGAGGTCGCGACTCGCCAGATTTGTCCGGATTTGTGATCTCTCGCCAGCCAAAGGTAAGAAAGATTTAAGAAATGTAAAAAGAATTTGAACACATCGTGCTGTGATGTTTTGATGATGCATTCAGGCGTCAGCAGGCAAACACGTGCGCCGTGTGAAGGTGGTAATGAGTCTCCGGTGGGCATCGCGGGTTCCATCTGTCCATCAAAAGCAGGGAACGGCCGACACTGGATTCTTCTTCACGCGGCAGCCTTCACCAGCACTACCGTTAGCACGCCATCCATTCATCCATTCATCCATTCATCCATTCATTATCAATATGTGGGGTTGCTGAGGCCGATCCAGGCTTTCATTTGGCAGGACTGGTCAATCAAAGAGTCACATTTAGAGACATTAATCATTCACCCTCTCATTCACATCTCGAGACATTCAGACATTTACTCACTCATTCACAAAACACATAGACATACAACCATTCACCCTCTCATTCATGTGTCGTATAGAGACATGCAACCGATCATTCGCACAACATGTGGAGACGTAGGCCCATTCACTCATTCATTCACGTCACATGAAAAAAAGTAATTCACACAACATAGAGCCATTCACTCATTCATTCATATGTCATATCGGGAAAAAAGTCACCCACCCTCTCAGTCATGTGTCATAAAGAGACATGCAATCATTCACTCACTCATTCACACTACATATGGAAATATACAACCATTTACTCTCTCATTCATGTCATATTGAGAAAACAATCGTTCATCCACTCACTCATATGTCGTATAATGACATGCAACCATTCATCCTCTCATTCATGTGTCATATGGAGAAAAAAATTATTCACCCTCTCATCCACGTCTTATAGAGACATGCTGCCATTCACTCACTCATTCACATGGAGAAACACAACCATTCACTCTCTCATTCATGTTATATAGAGAAAAAAAAAATCCTTCACATGCATTATCGAGACAGGCAACCATTCACTCACTCATTCATGTTATGTGGAGAAAAAAAATGTTATTTAAAAAATTATTATTATTATTATTAACATTATTATTATTAAATCCTTCACATGCATTATCGAGACAGGCAACCATTCACTCACTCATTCAAACAACATAAAGAGACATGCAGTCATTCACCCTCTCATTCATGTGTCAATTAGACAAAAAGTAATTCACCCTTTCATCCGCGTCTGATTGAGTTTATTAGCCTCATGCTAATGCTAACCCCTTCCTCCCCCGCGTTTCCCCCCCGGCCGTGTTTGTCTTTTTTTCACACTACGTCCGCGGCGAGTGTTGTTGTCGGTGTTGTTTTCAAAAGTCCTGCCATCACGAGAACACGGCTCAGGTAACCCATATGTTCCCGGATAAGAAAAAAAAAAACAAAAAAAAAAAAACGTAAACAAGCGTGAAACACCTCATGACATAGCGGACACAGAAGCCGATGTGTCCATGAATAATTTCATGGCCGGCGAGTGCGACACCGCCACCTTTTCCTATCCCGCCAACCCCCTCGCCATTGATGAGCAACTCCCGCACTCATGACTTATTGCAGAGGTGAAGCTGATGAATACTAACGCGTGTGTCCTTTACAGGTAAAACCCGCGGCGAGCCTCCACCCTCCGAGTGTTTGTCCTCCTCCCGGGGCGGGGCGGCGTCACGGTAAACAAACCTCGCCGTGTTTACGGCCTTTTTAAAGCGGAGCAGATGCAGATGAGCACGGACTGTTCCGGAGGGGTGGGGGTGCCGGGCCGCCCCGCGCCAGAGTCCGGCCCTGCTGTTTGTCAGGCTCCGGCGTGCCATCTGTTTACAGGCGCCGAATTTCTGGGTCGACGCGTCGGAATTCTTCCTCTTTTTCCCCGGCGCGGGCGGAAAGTTCCCCCCGCGTGGTCCGCGGGTAAACGGCGGCCCCGGCCTGCCGAGCCTCCTCCCGGGCGGCACTTTGTCATTCACGCGCTCCTTAACTGGCGATTACGTGGCGCGTAAATTAATCCCCGAACTGTCCCTTCGAGCCTCTCGACTGTTTCCACTTTTCCCCCGGCTCCTCTGGATTTACAGCCCGCCTCCGGTCCAAGAATGTGTGTGTGTGTGTGTGTGTGTTTTTGTCTCCCCTTCTCGTCGCCGGGGTTTTCATCCGTGTGAAACGACGGCGCAGCGTCCACCTTCAGCGGCCAAATTTGGATTTCTCCTTCCTGTGAAATCCTTTTTCTATTCTTTTGTTTTCCTCACCTGCGAGACAGTCCCCCCGCCCTCCACCTTGGAAACCGCGGTGTTTACATCCTGTGTTCCTCTCGAAGAGGAATCTTGTTTATCCCCGAGTGCCAGCGTGCCGAGACCTCGCTTACTATCGCGGGCGCAGGAAATACCACGTGTCGCGTGCCAGGGGCAGCCCGCCGCAGAAACCCCGTGGCCGGCGGGGGCGGAGGAGGAGGAGGGCATTTTTTCATATACATCACGGCGGGCCGCCGCCAGGCCCAGGGAGTGGCCGTAAATAGACTCCCACTGCGTGTAGTAGCGGCTGTGAGCAGCACAAAGGCAGACTGTAGTAGCCGTGGCCTGTGGTATAGCTGGGGAAAAGGGCCCTTTTGTCTGCGAGTCAGTCATAAGATTAAAGTTCAATACATGAGGCGTCAGCGGCCGACCGTTTCATCTGCTCTCCACGCTCTTCCTGAATCTTGACTCTCCTCCAGGTCTCAGAAGTCCCGCCGGAGTTGGGGGGCCGCCGGGCTCCGGCTCAAGTCGGGATGGGGGGGAGGATTTATGTTACATGCGCCGGAGGGGGTAAGCGAGGTCGACGCCGAGTGAGACGAAAACCTGCGGGCCGGAGTCATGTGGGACTAATTGGTTCCAGCGACGCATAAATTACAAAGGGAGGGGAACGTGACGGGCGGCGGCACGGTCGGAACGGTGAAGATGAAACGGGTGTGTGTGTGGGGAGGGGGCGGGGGGGGGGGGGGGGGGGGGGTTGGGTGGGGCGGCGGCGTGTGGGGGGGGGAAGGGGGGG
>CAAKHD010000925.1:8143-19528 GCA_901007705.1 Fistularia tabacaria | reverse complement strand
CAATAAAGAATTTTATTTTTTTTTTTTTTTTTTTTTTTTTTTTTTTTTTTTTTTTTTTTTTTTTCCGCTCATTCATGGTGCCAAATTAGTTTCCACATGATGAGCTGTGTTCTCGGAGGAGGAGGAGGGCGGGGATGCCTGGAGCTGTGGTCGTTATCCTGTTTTGTTTTTTCGGAGGGAAGTTACGCGGCACGCGCGCAATGGAGGCAGCCCACTCTTGTCCTCTCACTGAACTCCCTGCAACTAATTAGCATACCTGTGAAATTTAAGCGGAGCTCCTCAGAACGGCAACTTTAAAAATAAGCAAGGGACATGCGGGATCATTCTGCAATAATAGCGCCGGTAATTGAGCAACACAGGAGCGATAAGTCGGCGAAATTGCTCCCTGGTTTTCCCCTTACCTCCCGCTGATGCGGCCGGCGATGTTCGCGGAGGAACCTCACCGACGCCCCAGTTCACGTGTCTGCTCCCTGTCCGCTTTGCAGGCAGCAAATACAGCGAGAAGTGCGACGTGTTCAGCTGGGGGATCATTCTCTGGGAGGTGATCACGCGCAGGAAGCCCTTTGACGAAATCGGAGGGCCAGCGTTCCGCATCATGTGGGCGGTTCACAACGGTGAGTGGAGCGGTACTGAGTCCGCCCGGGCGGCGTTTACGCCGCAGCTGAGGAGAATGGAGGCCGATGCTAATGAGCTGCTGAAGATGTTTGGAGTGTGTTTTTCTTAACTGTTGAGTTATTCCTGGATGAACCAGTGGAAGGCAGGACGGGAGGGGAGCATCTTTCGCCACGTGCCAGTCAACCGCGAGGCACAATGCTGTTGAAGTCGTCTCTAAAACATCTTGACTTTTACATTTGGGATGTTGACGGGTTCATTCATTGATTCCCTGTAACGCTTATCCTGCGTCTCGGCTGTCCTTGGACAAGAGCTGGGGTTCACGCCGGACCTGGTGCCAGTCAGTCATACAGACATACAACCATTCACTCTCATTCACAGCTCATATCCTGTAGACACATAACCTACAGTTACTGACCTACTGTCATCCACATATCATTTAGAGACAAAAAACATTCACACAAGTTTATTTAAGGTGCTGTCAAGGCACCTTAAATAAAATGCATTATTATTATTCACTCTCATACGCACATCTTAGACACGTACAGCCCTTCACTCTCTCGTTCACGTGTAGTATGGAGACATTGGTCTATATAACAAGCAAATTCATATCAATGAAATGGTGTCAATCTGAACAAAGTACTGAAGTGCAGTACCAAAAACCCCGGGCTTCTCTTTGCGATAAGCGAGTCAGACGCTGTGAGGAACCCAAAGAAAGGAGTTTGCGTACGTGGCAGCGGGAGCTGCCGCAACCTTGCGACGACCTTCAACAAGTCCCTGGCTTCCAGTAGCCGGGCACCGAGGAGCATCGCAGATCCGACAGAGAAGTGACGTGCAGAGATGAAAAAAAGCAAACTTAAGATAACCCAGGAGCAAGAAGAGATACGCCTTAAATTGTAGAAGGGAAACTTGTAAATCAAACATCCGTTGGCTTTACTTTTACCTCAACTTCTAAATTCCTCCGGCGCTTTTCTCCAAATTATGCAGTTTTTCCTGAACAAATCTCTGATGTGTGTTTTCTGCACCCTGTAAAGAGTGTACAGTACTCAGTGAAGGCCTTTTAAAGAAAGGTCTAATAAAACCTTAATTTGTTTCCACACAAAGCGAACCCCCTGATGACTGCTGTGTTTTTGTGTGTATTTTCGTTTTGTTTTGTTTTTTTCCCATCTTCAGGCACGAGGCCGCCTTTGATTAAAAACTTGCCCAAGCCCATCGAGAGCCTGATGACCCGCTGCTGGTCCAAGGACCCGTCGCAGCGGCCCTCCATGGAGGAGATCGTGAAGATCATGACGCACCTAATGAGGGTAATCCATCCTCGCGCTGGGGAGAAAAAAAAAAAGTGCAGGCTTTTCAGTCTGAAATGCATAAAATAAAACTAAAAGAACTCGCTAAGTAGGTTCTCACTTGAAAGGCCGCTTCTGTGGCCTGCAGGTGCACAATAAAAGACTCTAGCTTTATTGAGATTCTTATTATGAAGAGAAAATTAACAAGGACACTCAAAGAATCGAGTGTTTCGCAAACTAGCATGAAAATCAAATGTGTAGGGAAAAAAAGAGGTGAGACAAAATATTGAAAATGTCACGTCGGATCAAATTTTTCTCCTAATTTAGCAGGTGCGATAGATTTACATGGAGTAAAGTATTTCCAAATAGCTGAATCAGAATTTTCCCTTCTTTGGCTGTCCGTCACCGTCTTGCCATCAGTGCCTCGGGCGACGGGAGGCCCGCGGCTTGACGCGTTGAAAAATAAGCTGAGAGGTTCCTGGTTTGAATCCCGTGCTCACCTGCTTGCTGTGGGTTCAGGTCCAAGACTCCCATTGTGCTCCGCTAGAGAGGGATCTACCTTTTTAGTTCTTTATTGTGATCAAATGCACCGTTACCATTCCATCAGCGACGTAAACATCTCTAAGCGTAAAGATTCAGGACATTTAAATCCGACTTTATCTGAGATGTCTTGATTCGCACACAGGATGGAGCAGAGCAACACAATAAGCTAAAAACCCCTTCATTAGCATTAGCATTCTCTCTCTCTATCTCTGTCCACAGTACTTCCCGGGATCCGACGAGCCCCTCCAGTATCCCTACCAGTACCCGGACGAGGGCCAGAGCAACTCGGCGACCAGCACAGGTAGAGCACCGGGCGCCCTCAGTGCTGTAGGAAGTGGGTTGACACCTCCATTCATTAAATACAGTGGAACAACGGAGTACATTAACTTCTATTCTGAGGTCCCGGCCATTGCTCGGGTGTTTTATTATTTTATTTTGCTTCACGATACGGGCCTGGATCTGTGAGGCAGCGAGGACCGAGCAAGATGAGCATTTGACAGCCATGTGGCCGCCCGCTGTCCGTCGCGCGTCACTCACTCGCCCGGAGAAATTCATGTAAAACGCACGAGCAAGGTGTGCATGTGGTGGACCCGTCCGTGAACAGATGGAGAAGTGGGTGAGATACGGTGACGGAGAGCATTGTCCGTGAGAAGGCAGGACAAGTTTTCGGGGATTTGGCGCGGTGGATGGCGGGAACGTCTACGGACGAGGCGTTGGAAGAGTCGTTAAAGCCGGTCGGGGACAGTTTGATCCTTCTAACGGAGTGGCTTCACTCCGTCGCTAAATTAAGTTTAGACATAAAGTGTAGCAAAGTGTGCAAGTTACATTTAGCGACACATTGTAGCATTAAGTGTGTGTGTCTGTGGAGGTTCTCAGTCATCCGGGTCACGGAGAATTCTTGTCAAAATCTCCTTGTCGTGGCACCATGACTTGAATTTTTTCACTTGAAGGCGTTTCAGCCCCTCATCCCAGAGGCTTCTTGGGTTCTGAACAGAAGTAGGGCTGAGGGGGTAGATGTCCTCAGCTGAAGAAATTCAAGTCCAGTTGCTACGACAAGAAGATTTCCACAAGAATTCATGAAGCGTGCAGCCGTTAAGTGAAGGAGAACCAAATGAAAAACTCCCCCAACCTCCACGTTTATCAGATCTTCAAGCCAGATACACTTAATAAAACTACTTGATTTCTTTACATTCTGTTTTTGTATCTTGTATTTTATTTTATTTTTTTTCCATTATTTGCTATTTCTACAGTTTCCTTATTTAAAAACATGAAACAAAAACAGCGAGACTGGAACGGATTGACCGTGTTTTACTGCATTTCAATGGGGAAATTTAAATTTAATAAAACTCGTAAGTCAAGGTATGACTGTACTCCATCACACGTGCCAAAGGGAAGCTTTATATGCCACCGTTAGCTAGTACCAATATAACGCCGGGGTTTAGTCCGGCTTTTTCCCTGTAAAATACGATATTGAGTGGTGTTATTCCACGTTTCCCCACACCCTTAACCTCAGTCGCCCTCCCAGACAGCGCCTAGAAGTGTTTTAAAACAAAGTTTGCAGCGGCCGCCGCCCCCTCCTCTCTGTATGCTAAACAAATTGCTGCCACATTAACGTGCGCCCAGTCGCCAATTTATGGGGACGACTGAGCTAATGGCAATTAACTCAAACAGCACGTCTGTCATTTTTCGGTCAAGTCAAGTGTGCGAAATCCAAAAGTGGGTGGGTGTTCGGAGGGGGCTTTAAGTGACATGAAGTAACTTTGCAGCCGCTGGGTCCAAGTTGTCTCGCGCCAGCGGAAAAGCTAATTGGTCACAAATCGACGGCTAACAGGAGTCTATTAGCGAATTAGCTAATTGGGTGCTTGGAAAAAAGCAGACGCACCACCGCTAGCTGCCGATCCGTCTTTGGAAGAACGAGATGGGTCGGGTGGCATCCAGAGATCTGGTCTTCACCCTCGCATCCTTCTACCCAGACCTTCACCGTCCCTCCTCAGTACATGTACAAATCGTCTCCGTGGGACTTAATCTCCCTGCATCCTCTCCATCTTCTTTACTCCCAAAGAGGAACTTCCACACCTTCTCCATGGCTGCTCTCCTCCGTCTCCTCCACCTCTCCTTTCACACTCCCTTATCAGCCCTGACACTTTCCTCCACCCGTTTCCTTCACCTTCTCTCCATCCTCTCCATCGCCCTGGCCTAGATGGATGTCAGGTCACTCCACGCTCATCAGTGAGGCTTGTCAGGACTCCAGAATGTCACAACTTGGCTCAATCCTAGTGTTTTTAAAGAATTTGAGGGCACGCAGAACCTTTATCTAAAGCAAGCATCTGATAGGGTCCTACCTACTGTCTTATCTCGATGGTGACCTTGACTGTGTGTGTGTTTGTGTGTGTGCGTTTACGTGCGGTTAACAGGGTCATACGTGGAATACACCGGCACCAGCACAACCAACAAAAGCGACGCCAACGTCGAGCACAGCGACTCTCAAGGGAGCAACGACACCATCAAGATCACGCCGCAGTTCGCCCCTCACTTCAAGCCAAAGGCAAACCAAACGTTCTCCCCAAAAAAGAGCCATCTCGATGATGAAATCTGCTCGCCGCCTTTTCACACTGTCCTCTTCCAGGGGGACCCGCTGTCCAGGGGCGGCAGCTACGAGAGCCTGCCGGCACGGACGCAATGCCTGGCCTCCTCGGACAACAAGAGGATGAGCGCCGACCTGTCGGAGCTGGAGCCCAAGATACCGTTCGCGCCGGCAGGTAAGGACGCAGCACAGCGTGGAAGGTCTTAGATACTCGATGGATTTAAACGGGTCGCGTGAGAAATATGCCTTCCTGACTGAGGTGAGTTTTATTTGTTTCCGTTTTTTTACTTTGAAGACAGGTTATTTCCTGGTCTGCAAGAAACCGCACTGAAGGGTCCGCTTGACGCTCATCAGTTCAATTTCTAGTCACAAAGTACTCGTTTATGTTGCTTTGCAACGCGCCGGGGGTAGGATGTCACGCTATCTAAAAGGCAAGGGAAACTATATTGAGCCTCAGCACAGCCCTTGTGAAAGGCTCTGCGACAAGTAGCATTTAAAATGTATTGATCCATCAAAAAGGAAAAAGAACGGGCTTTTTAAATTTTCTCACACGTTTTCTATTTTGCCATCAGTCACTCCTTGCTGCTCTCATTTAATCCCCCCCAAAAATGTACTTCCTTTCTAGAACCAAAACAACCCTTTTTTTTTTTTACTTTAAGTCACCAGTGAGAAAAATGTGTTCCTCCAGAAAAAGTCCTTGAATTTGTCGGATTTGACCATTTTCATATTCGCAACCGGCAAGTTACTGGGCCGGAGGTGCGCTCAGGTCTACAACGCCCTCCAGCTTCTTGTGTGGTGGTTGGGAACCATCTGTTCACAGCCAAGTATGAAAGGAGAGAACGGCAGGAGCAAAAACACCAAACAATTCTGGAGTTGATTTGTTTTATTTTATTTTTAGTGAACAGGCCAGCAGGGGGCGCCAGCGTGCAATTGTCAGATTTAAAAACACCATATTTGCCCCAGAGGGGGAAATTAAAAGGCACATGGCGTAGCATAAACACATGAGGAACCACACAGCTATCAACAAACATGTGTAAGGTGCCTTAAGTAACATGTATTATTGTCTATAAATGTGGTTAACAATAACAGCTGCCGCGGTGATCAGACCGTTTGTGCTGCAACGCTGGAGCTGTGTTTATTTTATTATTTTTATAATATATATCTTTATTCCTTTGACGTTCTCCAGTGGGCGAGCCTTAGAACGGAGGGAATTCCTGTGTTGGTGTGAGTCGTGAGTGTTGGCATTCCCTCCAGGGTGATTGAACTGATGAGCGTCGCGACGGCTGCACACACAAAAAAAAATCACAATTCAGAGTGTTTATTTTCATATGTACGGCATATGTGCGGTTCTTATTTTACCGTCCACAGTTAAGCCACGAAGGTAGCCAAATAAATACGTCAATAAATAATAAGCATATTATTGCAAGGAGATGAAAACAGTGCAGAGACATGTAAACATTATGAACAGGATGTGCAAGTTGAAATGTAAACAGCGCTTTCGAGGATTTTATTCCTCGTGAGAAGTCCCTCCGCGGTATTTTAGTTTTCAGTTTCAGCACAGACGCAGTCAGTCACTTTTGATTTCTCCGTCTGAACTGGAGTCCTGTCATTCAAGCACCTCCCGCCTGTGTGTTGTGTTGTCGAACATGTGCGCCGCCACCGTTTGCGCCAAAGGAAACGCATGCACGCGCGCATGCCGCCACCGCCGCAGTAAACAGTCCGCTCTGCATGTGTCCGGCCTGCATCTCCGGTCCCGGCTGCAAGCCTCCGTGGTCCGTCCTCGTCCGCATGCTTGTTGTGTACGCCGCTGTGTGTGTGTGTGTGTGTGTGTGTTTTCGCAGCACGCCCGCAGTATAAACGAGGCCACCGTAAAACGGCGTCGTTCGGCACCATTCTGGACGTTCCCAAGATCGTCGTCACAGGTATCACGGAGACAGCGCCGGGCCTCCCGGTGGCCGGTCAGGGCCCGGGTCGGGGGGTTGGTTTGGCTCTCCTGTGTGTGACTCCAAAAGCCCCAGTCCAAAAGAAAAACAAAAAGGAAAGATGGCTGTGGTTCTGGAGTCACACGCCCCAGTTCCTTCGTGTTTCTTGTGCCTCTGCTGTCGCTTGCTCCGTTCTGGCCGAACATGAGTCAATATCAGCGCTCTCCACCCAGTGTGATTGATTGATTGATTGGCATCCAACGGGAACAGCCAACCTTTATCTTTTAATTCCAAAGGAGTTTCCCAAACAATATCTGGTCGTATTTTGTTTTGAAATTTATCAACCTTGGCGTCCGCTTTACTCGCTGAACGCCGCATGAGAGGGGTGACTTGAGAAAATGCCGCCGGTTGACTCATGAGACAGCGCTCCGACGTCCTCGCCGCCGCCGCAGCAGATCTCGGGTCAGGGGTCCCATCGCCTCCATTTAGAACGCATGGCTGTAATTTTTTTTCTTCCTTTCCATCTTTACGTCCGTTAACTCGGGGGGGGGGGGGCTGGTTTTAATGAATTCCTCTTGCGAATGAAAGCAACAGAAAGCCAGAACTGTTTTCGGAGACGAAAGACGTTACAGGGCGCGACAGGGCTCTACCCGCGCAATGATAAGATTTTATCGCCTTCCCGAACTCACCCCTGGCAGCCGGCGAAGCGACAGAGCTCAGCGGAGGGCTCCGCGCTTCCTGTGCAAGCACAGCGGCGGCTGAGATTGCTTTCAAAGGCCGCCAGGCCGCATTCCTTTCGCCGTCCTTTCCTGCGCCGATCAATATGAATATTTAACCCGCCGAAGGGAAGGTTGAGTGAAGTCTCCCGTCCCCGGCCAACGCCTCTGTTCAATATTTGACGAGAGTCCCGCTTCGATTTCAATATCTTAAAACTTAACAGCTGGGAGTTTCTGTACCGTCGGCAGAATCCCAACTCCGCCGGCTGGAAAAGAGACAGTCGAATTATGAAAGGTCCAGATGAGATTGGAGCGGCGGGGGAACGCGGAGGCGTGCTGGAAACGCGACTCTCCAGGCAAATTCAACAAGTTTTGAACAAATGACAGCCGAGGCAGGCTTTGCGAGCGTCCTCTCTGGTAGTCTGTGTCCCGAGTCGACCTTTTTGCAGGTGTTTCCTCCTTTGTGCACCGCAGACCCTGTTTGGTGGTAGAGCTTATTGTACCAGCACTCATTCAGTGCTGATGTCTGTCGCTGGCTGGAAAATGTGCCACGGCTAAAAACACCCTGCTTCCCCTGTATGTCTATGTGCATGTGCATGTGCATATGCGTCATGGCGTTCCCGTGTTAGATCTTCTGGAGATAGACTCAGACCGAGATGGAGGAACAAAAGGAGAAGAAGTTAGTTAGATGGGGGAAGGTGATTGGCTGTGGAGACCCCTGGAGGGAGCAGCCGAGAAAAGAAGAGGAAGAAGTCTCTCTTCAATACTGTTCATGTGAAATTTCCAATGTCCATTACCGTATTTTCCGGACTATAACTAACTTCAGATTAGAAGTGACAACAGCCAAAAAAATGCATCATGAAGAAGAAAAAAACACATAAGTGGCACTGGACTATAAGTCACATTTTTGGGGGGAAAAAGAGAAACCAAAAACAGACATTTCATCCTCAAAGGCAAGTTCTAGTAATAGCAATAGAATAGCGAACAGCAGGCTGAGCAGGCGTCTGCTATGCTAGCGTCACATATTAACAGTTCAGATTCAGATTACCATCGCAAAAACAACATAGCATAACACGTTTACCAAACTCTCCATCTCACTCCCAATAACTAAATCCATTGACTTCATCCTCGGTGTCACTCGCTGTCCGCTTCCTCTTCCCAGCATCAGTTCCTAGCTTCATCTAGCTTTTAGCCCGCCATTAGCTTTTTTTTTTTTTTCTTTTCCTCATTGCAGTTGGAGTATCCCCCACTTTTCTCCAGTCCTTCACTAGTTTCTCGCTCACTCCAAACTTTCCTTCTGCTGCTCGATTACTGTTTTTTGGCTGCATGTTTCACTACTTGCAGCTTGTCATCTGCAGAATAGAGCATTTGTGTTGTTTTTATTCGTTTAAATGTTCAGGGGTCCAGGAGTAATAGGGGTAGTAGACACTGGCACGTGAGCCTGGAGCGCACTCGCACGGCTGTAAGTGTGAAAATAACCAACATGTGAAATTACCGTATATATTTTAATATATAAGTCGCACCTGAGTATAAGTCGCAGGAGCAGCCAAGCCTAAAAAAAAGGGTGATTTATAGTCCGAAAAATATGGCATTATTTCAGGCCAGTAAGACAATTTGATAAATCTAGAAATGCAGACATTTTTGATTTCTTCATCTATTTTGTCCTCCCGAAATCAGTGCTGCGCTGTTGGAGTGAAAGAGGAGTGATCAATAAGCATGTCCGTCAAGCGTGCTGTGTCTTTCAGTATCTCGCCTGCTACATGTTGCTAAGCTAACTTAGCCGCCAAGCATCGCTTGTCGATTAGCCGTGACCCGCTGACGTTTGAATTGCAGCTTTGAATTTTTCTCAGGGCAAACTATTGCTCTTAGCCATTAGCATGGTAGAAACACAAGAAACAAGGAACAGCTCAGGCAAATGTGGCTTAGCGGGCAGGGTTAGCGATCGTCCAGGTTTGTATAAAGACCTCTGAACAGCCCCGAACATCCCGACCCAAACCCGAGCAGCCAATCACAGCTCAGCTGTTAGCGCGGACAGGTTTGCTGTGTGTGTGTGTGCTAAGTGTTGTGTACTGACACCAGGGAGGGGTGTTTTTGGCCTTGTTGACTCAGGTGGGTTAATAAAGTGCAGCTGTGACCCTCCTCTCCTCTCCCGACCCCACCGTCACCCTCCCTGAACCTCCTCCCGGTCTCACCGTTGTCCTCCTGTCCTCGTCCCTCCTTCCTGTCCGCAGCGTCATGTGACCCCCAGCGGCGTCGGTCCGTCCAGGATCTGCCCGGCATCGGCACGGAGTCAGGCCAGGTGAGCCGGCCTCCCGTACCAGAGCTTTCATTTCAGTTCTGTGTTACCCGAAGCAAAAAGGCAAATCGCTGTGCTTAGTTTCAAGAGTAAATCTGCTCCAGAAGGTGCGCGTTTATCCCGCCGACGTCAAAATACGCTAAAGATAAGTCCACCGAGTAGGAAAAAAAACCATTTTGAGCTAACCAGCAGCTCTTTCATTCCTCCTGTGGTTATTCATTTAAATTCATGTTATTTGACTTGATTTTTTTTTTCATTGTAATTCTAAATGCTGCTAAAATAAGACTTGTTTAATTTATTGTCGCTCAATATATGTGCCGCTGTGCGACACCCACGTAGCAATTTATCAAGCTTTTTACAGCCGTGACGTGCTGACGCGGTGCGCTGAGGTTCAGGAGCAGAAATCACATTAACCAGGTAAAATAGATATTTTAATTGGCTATTTTAATTTGCTTCTATATATTTTGCAGCGTTCAGTGAAAGAGTGTTTTTTTTTTTTGTTTGTTTTTTTTTTTAATTTGTACAGCTAACTGCACGCGATAGAACGGACACAGACGGCATTTTTGTTTGCTGCAGGGGGACAATTCGGCCTTTTATTCCATAAACATGAGAGACTCAAATGGGACGTTGAGTATTTTATTTGAACATAACCTTCAACCCTTTTTCGGAGTTCAAAATGTTTTTGTCGCATGCAGAAATACTTTGGTTTTCTTCCGCAGCAGTTCACTTATTTCATGCAACGCACTCATTTGGTTTTTGTTTTGTTTTTTGTATCTAGCATAAAGAGAAGAAAAAAGATAGATACAGTGTTATCTTCATTTTAGATGTTTGAAGGGTTTCGGTTTCTTTTCTCTGAGTCTCGCTCTTCAGACCCCTCACTAGCCAGCTAGTTTTGCCGCGAAGCTTGTCCATCAGCCATGACGGTAAAGTCAGAGTGGCGGGTTGCTAGCCACATCTCATTATTGCCGGTTTGAAAAAATCCGGTTGCGCAGCTAGCGAGCGGGCTTTAATAGCTAGCTTCTGAGAAATATGGGCCTTGACTTTCCGACGGCGCCAGAACACACTCTGCTCCGCAAACCCCGCAGGTTAAACCTTCAACCTTGGAATAAAAAGCGATACTGTCTTTCTTTACTTAACTCAAGAGTTGCATTTTTTTGAGCATCTATATTTGTGTTTGCCCTCGCCTTCAAAATGCATCATTAGTTCACATCCGCTAAAAGTTAAACAAAGTTTGCCGGTGAGTTCCATTCGCACCTTTTGTTTATCGCTGTCTCTTCGCTTTCCCCCGCAAACGCCTCAAGGATGTTTTCTTCTTTCTTTCTTCCCCCCCCCCCCCCCCCCCCCCCCCCCTCCCCCCCCCCCACCCGCCGCCTTCTTCCCAGGCGTGGCGGGGGGGCCGCCGGGGGGGGGGGGGGCGTGCGGGGTGTGC
>CAAKHD010000924.1:8590-18908 GCA_901007705.1 Fistularia tabacaria | reverse complement strand
ACACACACACACACACACACACACACACACACACACACACACACACACACACACACACACACACACACACACACACACACACACACACGGGGCAGTTCATCTATTTGTGTGTTTAATCCATCTCTGGAACGAATGTGAAAATAGAGTTTCTACACGTCATACCATTTACATGGATATAGCGAGCAGCCACAGGTGTGTGTGTGTGTGTGTGTGTGTCCCACCGCACCAACCAAGTACTTATTTCATAGGTTGGTCTTATTTTCCTAAAGCTCAGAATATGTGTACCCGTGTATGTTAAACTACAAGAACTTTTTGAGGGATTTGCAGTTTAACAGATTCTTCGTCTTGAAAAACTGACGGCTTCGTAATAAAACAGGCCTCTTGACTGCGTGAGCACGACACACATAAAATAATCGCAATGGTAGCCAAGCCTGTAAAAATACTGACACAATTTAATTTCCTCTGTGACAGCATGACTGCGATATACTGTCACAGAAGGGCCTCATGTATACAAGGTCACATCATAGGAATGCATCTCGGGAGACCGAGAAGCAGCCCTGCTTTTTGGCTTGTGTTACCTATGGCACGAGAAAGGTAAAGGCCAAGTGTCATGCATCATGAGGGATGAAGTACAGAGGAGGTTTTCTGTGATAGGAAAGTTCATCCTGCCCTGTAGAGGAGCCAGAACATGTTCATGTCCACAGTCTTCAAGTGGGGGAAAAATAAAAAAAAAAAACGAGAATCAAGCCATTAATCGCCACAAAGACACAGCATGGATATAATTAAAAGCAGCTTATGATATATTACCCTTGTTTCAAGGTCTGCAAAGACTTCTCACAAGAACAAGTCACCTTTGAAGATGTTCAATTCAAATCCATCTCTCATATTGCGTGATCTTAATCGGAGCCAAAACAAGGAGGAGGTCACACAGGGGAACTGAAGGTTCCTGAACGCTACATGACGAACTAATTGGTCCCTCAACATTTCTCTTGTGGTAGCTGTACACACCCAAAGGTAACTTTAGGTAAGAAAATACAACCCTCCACGAAATACAAGCGATGCTTTTTAGTCATGCTCACCCGATGAAGGAGATCATCTGCTCCACGACGTGCGTGCTGAAGGTGATGATCACAAACACTTTCTGTCAAACAAAGAATCACAGAGAAATTGCAAGTCAGTGACTGAACCATGAGATCATTGCTGGGGTGCATCATGCTTTGAGTAGACATTTATCAGCACACCCCCCCCAAAGGCCATGTCTTGAGTCACCGGTGGGGTTTGGTCTAAAAAAAACAAGTTCTTTTGTCCTGGGAAGAAATAAAAGACACCGGGATCTATGATACATCGCTACCAAACGATACAAGGTCAGCGTGGCTCACTGGGTCTTGTGAGAGTTTATGAAAAAGATGCTCGCAGTGTGGGAATCACAGGATGTGTCATTGTTTCTGAGGGGAATCTGATGGCCAGCTCTTAGACAGTCCTGCTTAGTCACAAGGCAGGAAGGGACACATGAGCAACCAGCAGCCATTCCGCCTAATGTACCGAGGACTCCCGTGTAGAGAACATGCATCCACACAGTGACCTCATTTTCTCGGGTCCTTTACTTGCCCTCTGAATTGTTGTAGGTTACTGTGTTCTGTGGTTAAATCTCATAACATTTAAGTTGCCTTCAATAGGCTGTTAGAAAGACTTAACACAACAGAGGCCTTGGCGGGTCCATCATTACAAACTCATGTTGTGCAAAACAGGAATGTTCAAACCCACAGAGTCTTACTTTAAATCCGCGTCCAGATCCCAAGGTTTCCAAAGATACTAAATATATACAGCTGAATTACAGGGAAAAGTGTATAAAATGATACACGAGAAAAAAAATATCTATTTTGTTAATGATCGAGCCACAAAAGTGTCATCTAGGATTTGAATATTTGAATAAATGTGTGTCCTTCATGACAGCCTGGCAGCGCATTGAAAATAAACGCAGTTGTGTTTATTTTAAATGGGTTTTTGAGCCAGAATGCATGGCATCAATCAAATTAAGCATGCCTACAATTAGTCAGATTTGTGTGAAACCTGGATATACTTTGGTAAATTATTGACATAGCGTATCATTGAGGTTTTTAATGTTTGTGCAAACTGCCGCAACTTGTTAAATAACAAAAAAAAACAACCTCCAATTACGCAACCAAAAGTAAAGTTTCAATTTTAGAACAATAGAACTGACATAGCTTGATGAAGCTGCATTTGTCCACACCACGTTATCTTTACATTTTGTTCAGCATGGCATCAAATAACAACAGTGTTTTTGCAGAACGTGATTAAAGCTGATCTCAGACCTTTCGGATACGTTTTGTCGGATGACTTCATCCATACACACGGTAATGGCTAAAATGGGTTTTATGCAAACAGATGGAAGTAGTTTCTAGAGTCTGAGTGAATATTCATACGAGAAATCCCTGCATTTTACACTAATCAGCCAGCACATTACGTCCACTAAGCTGAACTGAAAAACATTGATCATCTGGCTACCGAAGCATTATGGAATATAATAGAGACAGAGTGAACATTGCGTCGTCACAGTTGAGGTGTTGGAAGCAGCAGAATTGTTGAAGTGTGATTGTGGTGGCCGGGTGACCGAGTCTGAGCATTTTCAGAAATGCTTCTACTGGGTGCTCCCAGTCTGCAGTGGTCAGTGCCTACCAAACAAGTCTTTCGTGGCCAAGATTCTGATGCTCAACCCCACGGATGAGCTATTTAGTTTCAAATGACTGAAAAACTTAATGATGTTTGTGATGCAAAGCTGTCAAATGGGCATCAGAACTGGACCACAAAGCAAGGTGTTCGTCATGTTATGACTGATCGGAGTACTTTAACGTCACTTTCATAAATGCTGCAAATGTTTTTTTGGGGGTCCTTGTCCTTTGACCACCAAAGTCAAAATAAATAAAATCCTCGGAATCATTCGCAATTCCCTGAAGGTGTGTTTGAGATACTGCATGCTACTAGCTTAAAAATGCTTTATGAGGTCATATGACCACTAAAATAAAGTCACTTTATCTTCGATCACTGTGAACATGTCACTGTGTAGGTTTTGTTACAGTCTCTAATATCCAGATACTCAGAAGATATTTATATTTCGGTGGTTGGACGCAGAGATTTTTTTTCTTTTCTTCTCTCTTTAGGAACTCAAACCCCATTACCAAAAATATTTGATGATTGATTTCCTGTAGATTTTCTAATTATTACTTTCTCTCACATGGTTTCCTTTTTTAAAATGGACGTAGACGTTGGGCTGAAGGCCCCGTGGTGGATACGACTTAGTCACCTGGCTTTCAATGGCTATTACGGGTTGTAACATTCCGTTGCTGTTCTTTTCACAGAACAGTTATATTTCAGGGTGAGCGTACAAAATAGCCAGTGACATCAACACGGTGTCACCAAAACCTCCCGCATTGCAGGGTTTATTTACACCGATAATCAGACGCAACCAGCCCTCGGTGTCAGGAATAAACCCCGATTGTCAGGAGGGGGGTTAAAAAAAAACATCAGGCCCCAGTCAGCACTATTTTCCTGTTGTGCAGGGGGCAACATAAGATGCCCCTGCACAGAAGCTGAAGGTGACAGTCTTCACTCACTAGCCCAAGTCACGTGAAAATGCTGATGAAGAACCATGAACATTCTGCTGATTGAAATAATACCTCACGATGAAAAAATAACAGCTTTTGTGACACATATCCTCATTTTACTTGCACTTTTTTTTTTACAATGCTTTTGCTCTGAAAAATAAATTGCAATGATGTGACCCAAATGTGTTTATCACTGAGGTCATATATTCCTCAGCATGACTCCTGGATGTGAAGCGTAGTCAGCATTATTGGTGGAAACAATACAAAAACAAACAAAAAAAACACCTTCACACATAAGACTGGGAACCCACTTTAAGCACGAACGCAAAAACATGTTGCATGAAAGCCAGTTGGATTCAGGCATGCGCGCGCACGCACACGCACACGCACACGCACACACACACACACACACACACACACACACACACACACACACACTTTTAAATCCTCTTTTCGTTCCCTGCTGACCCACGAGGGAGAAGTCACCTGCTCTCCAGCGTGCGATATTCTAAAACATGCGTCCAGCTCACGTGCTTCAGTTAATAAACCACTTTATCAATTGCATTACAGGAGAAACGAGAGCTTAAATGGGGCCCGAACGCATGGCTGGGAATGAGGTCTCGTTTTTATTTTCGTGAGACATGACAGGGAGGGACACACCGTTCGCCGCGGAGGCCCCCGGGACCCCTGGGCATAATCTGGTCCTCTGTGTGCGATTGTGCCTACTGTTCATGCGACCCCCTCCAGCCCCACCCCTTCCCCCCCGTCTCTCTCTCTCTTTCTCCATCACCTCCCACGGACAATATTTATCTGCATTAGCTCGTGCACGCCGGGTTTCACCCCCCCACCCCCACCTTTTTCTCAGTTTGGGCCACAATGATGTTTCCACGGTGAGTGGGGGAAAAGGCTTTGCTCTCAACTCATCCTCTCCGCGTCACATTGAGCAAATTCCAGCATTTGCTTAGAAAACAGAAAGGCAAGCCCTGATGGTCATCACAGACATTCTGCAAATACCAGGAGGCAAATTGAGGATTTTCCAGGATTATGTTTGTGAAGCAAAGTTTCCTATGAGCACTTTTCTTATTCAAGGGGTTCGCTTACATATATTACTTCCTTATAAGTTCTCAAAGTGCTGTCGTCTGACCAGCCAACTGTGAAGTACAGGGGCTGCTGCAGCTGCATTCACAAAATGGTTGACTCCCCCTACTTTGGCTGCACAAAATGGCCTCCCTACTACCAGCTGAGTACAGTAGGGAACCGGTGCAAGTGTGTGATACATTATTCAACACACATTTCTCTTTCAGGCTAATATCAAATATGGATACATAGCTTAAACTCTGGTCTAAACAACTGTTCACTCTTGCTTACCACTGTTCAAAATGTTAACGGCAAAATCAGACTTTTTAAAAGTCATCTGTGGCACTGATAAAATCATACGTGTTTTTCACCGCTGCTCACCTGAATGTGCATTTTGACGACAGCTTTCCCGATGAGCGTGGCACCGAAAAAAGTCCAGAAGGGGACCAGGAAATGTCCACATGTTATTCCTGCCAGGTCAAACAAGGGATTTGGAATCTGGAAGCGGGCAATATTAAAACAGAATATTGAACTTAATGAACTGGTCACTTGAAGAAGCACAAAGTAAATACCTTGGGGTGGAAAAACAAAATCTACAGTCTGAACAAATCTAAAAATCTATCCTGTATATTTAACAAACAAAGTTTAACTGCCACGTGAGAATCTGATCATCTTCAAGTGCCCATCGGATTTTATTTAACTTTCATGTTGCGAAAGGCTCTGCTGCCATTCCTTTTGAATGATGCACACACCTAAATATAACAATATTGGCTGGTGAGAATACAGTTTTAACTGATGACATTTCATAAGAGAAGGGGCGAGGATGTGACCAGAACGGAGCAGAGAACAAAAATGTAATACAGACAAACAGGTTACTTACAGACGCGCAGGCTAAAATCCCAACGAAGCCGACCTTCTGGATGAGTCTCTGCACGGCTACTTTAATTTGGGTGACAAAGTCCTGAGGAAAAAAAAAAAAACAGTGGGGAAATGTGTGAGTTTTCATTTTTAACAGAGCGCTGAGAGTAAAGCTGAGTCTTGTCCGGCACTTCAGCAAAGTACACATAATGGCAGTGATTAATTTAAGCGGCATATAGAGAACTTGTTTCGAATATTTTAACAAACAACAAGAAAATCATTTCACCCTCCCCCAAAATAATTGTTTTTGTGTTATTTTCCACAACATATAACATTCTATATTTCTTTTTTCTTGATTATTCTTTTGCTTATCTTTGTGATCAAATATTACAAATAGACAACAATTAAGTCAAGGTAATTTTCCAAGAGAAAACCATTTGATTTAAATCTGAAAACGAAAAATAATAGTAGTGTATTAATTTAAGGGAATGAAGGGTTTCTTCTTCATGATTTCGGAAGAAGAGGGAGTATCAAATACATCTATGAAATCATTTATGCAAACTGTTGCAATTTGTCTTTAAAGAGAATATGAATAAATGTTTTCATCGTCTGAAAAACAGGCTCTTCTTTTTAATTTAAAAGACCCTCACATTATCAGAGACAAAGGATTTCTCTGCCGGTGCTGACTTTTATATTTCAGCCTTTTTCCCTTCTAAATAACAACCTCTGAATCGACATAAAACCTCTCATTTTCACATCTAAAAACACACTGTGGTCCAAGTTAAACGAATAATGAGTCAATAGTTTGTTTTTTAATCTCTGATTCTCAGAAATCACTGCAAAGAAGCAGGCAGCTGACACAGCAGGAATTTCTGCCTCGCACAAATGGTGCCTTGACTGAAATGGTTGATCAGTTACTCGGGGGTTTACAGCTGACAAACACAATAATTTGATCCTGAGAAATTACAGATAGAGACCCGAAGAGCAGTGCAATTTAAAGCGCAAGAAAATGCAAGGGTGTTATAATAATTATGTCATGGAATGAATGTTCACCTCCCTACGTTTTTGCACTTGCAGTAAAATTACTCATGACAATTAACAGACATAAGACTGTTTTTCAAACAGTTTGCCCTGTTTTAACTTCTAGCAACTTTATCTAAAGCACGTAAAGAACCTGTCAAGGGGAAATTTTGAATATGATTTACACAATAACAAGTTGCTTGACAACTGACAATTTTCCAGCAGGGCCAAAAATTGATCTTAATTCACGAAGGCTAAGATTTGAAGATTAAATCCTATCCTGCACTAAAATCATCACATTCCTGACACCATAGGCTTCTCCAAGTTCACAGAAAAAAATAAATAAAACTATAGATTCACCTTAAAGATATGAAAAAAAAAAGGAGCAAAACAAACACCTCAATTATGGAGGACTTATTAACTTTTTAAGCTTGTCTGTATTTTACTCCCTTTTGTCACATTTTTAATGTATTGTTGCCGGAGAGCGAGAGCAGGACAACAGACTTTTGTCATTCCACTGACTCACAAATTCTTATTTTTCCCCGTCTGCCAGTCTTGCCCTATTCCCCCTGAAAGCCTGACAAAAGCCTCTTTTCACAGCAATGAGACAGATTTTTTCCTATATACCTTTTCTGGGAAGAGGAGTCTTAATCTGTTTGGATTTTACTTAAATGAGTTCTGGGAACATAGTGAGAAAGCAAAGGAAATCCCTTGTCCAGGAACTTTTCGCATTTTGAATGATACATTCAATATAGAGACTAATTAATGTACATAACTTTCACACTGGGCTGATAGAATTTCTTCACATCAAATGCTCTGAGGAACAGGTAGGAATTTCAAAATGCAGACAAAATAATTCTAAGGTCGTTTTTCTTTCTAAATACAGGATTGTTTTCGTGAATCGTTTGACATGCATGCAGCAGAAAAGATGAGATAGACAGGGAGAAAAAGAAACCCTTTAACTTTCATGAAACAATTACGGTTACTCTCTTTGAAACTCATGTTGTTATTTAACATAGAAATTAATTGTTTAATTATATTTTTCATATTGTATGATTTATTAGTTTTACACAACAATTTTAAAAATAAATAAATTACATCCATCTTCTAAATTACTGCCTCTGCATTGGGCAATTACAGAGCAACCCCCCTGATGCATTTTAGTAACGAGCCATTTGACATTCGAGACCACAACAAAGAATTTCTTTTTAATTTATAAGACCTTTATCTCCGATTTGACCTCCTGCATTTAAAGAAATTACACACTATTAAATTGACTTATTGCAAATGAATACTTTGGGACAGGAAAAATGCCCCTAACATTATTTTGAATTAAGCTAATGTGTGTAATTCATATTATAAACTGTTTAATATTATTTCTTGATGGGTTCCAGTTGGAAATTGACTTCCCAAATCAATCTGCAATGTTTCAAAAGGAATTAATTCAATAGTTATTTGCCAGTGCTGTGTTTAAACACTATTAGTGAAATCATATGCCTGATGAATGTTTCTCATCTCAAATAGAATAAAAGTAAATCATTTGCTTAGGGAAGTAAAGAAAGAAAATTGTTTTATACGAAAAGACATGACTTTTTTGGTGTGTTTCAAAACTAAGGCCTCGATTCATGCATCAAGTTCAAAAATGAGATGCAGAAGGGGGCCGGGAATACATGATCATACCAAATATGGTCAGCAAACTCAGTACAGTACTGATGAGATTCTTTGGGGTGCAGCACAGCAGACAGGAAATCTGAGAGACATGGGAGGTCGCCTAATAAGGTGGTGGGGGGAGCAAATGGACAAAGAGCCTGATTGGCTCACAATTTGAATTTCTGCCTCCGCTCATGTCCAATCACAAAGGGTTCTCCCCGGACAAGCCTGTATTTTTAATTTTGGCCGGTCCCCTTGTGTGCATGTGTGTGTGCGTGTGTTTGTGTGTGTGTGTGTGTGTGTGTGTGTGTGTGTGTGTGTGAGAGAGAGTTCCTCAGCTGGTGGGAGGGAAGGAATGTGTATGGTTGGTTTACAGCTGAACCACCAAGGACTGTGTCTGGACCTAATACACCTGACAACCACTCGTGTTTCAGAGCGGAGGAAGCCTGCAGAACCAATCAGCGTTACGGTGACGGCCTGTGGATCCCATTCACTTCCGAACATGACGACACATGCATTGTTGGCATTATATGCAATAGTTGAGCATTTGGCTTATGCAGTGAGAGCAAGCATGAAAATATCACCACAGCGTGAACAAAGAGCCCCAGAAGAGGTGAGGGGAGGGTGTGTGTTTGAATTTGTGACACTAAGTTTGAAAATATTCAAACTATGCACTTCTCTCTCGATCCTGCATTTCTGGACTGGGAAAGTATCTATCTTTGATGGCTGGGGCTCAGACATCCAGACTCTGTTGCTGGCGGTTTTTGGAAAATCACCATCTTTGCCAGGCAACTTGCCAAGGGCAGCCTGCCCCCACCCCTCCCCTCCTCTACCCCTATCAACACCAGCCTGCAGGGCAGGGCTTAGCAGAAATTACATTTGGTAAGATCTTGTCAAGGGTGCAGCATCATTAAAACCATGGAGGCTTTGGTTTGGCTGCTTGGCACCAATGCTTCACTTGGCAAATCTGCAGAGTCACCCCGCACGAAGCTAAACTTTGCAGGGCACACTGCTTGAATTTGCTGGGTTTTAAAAATATTCATTCTTCCCGTATCAAGTTGAATGAATCAATTCCCGGCATTGACAAGTTAGCAATCCCCGCTTTTTGGAAACCGAAAGTTTCATGCGTATTTTGTGGTCATGCAAAATTTGAAGGTCCCAATTCGGCTTTTCAGAGTTCGTATGTTGTGGCTTCATCATGAAAGGAAATGAGATTAAAACGTTGTCAGTACAACAAAAAACATGGAGATAGCTGACTTTGGTGAGGATGGAGCAAAGTGAAGACCAATTCAAATGTGATGATTTCGATATCTGCGGCTAACGGCAGTTAAAAAGGAGGGAAAAAAGAAAGACCAGTTTTTTTGAACATGACACAGGAACTCCACGTGACTCCTAATTCAGCACAATGCCATGGAGTCATTATCATAGTGCACCTTCATATCCTGTAAAACTAAAACGTTCAGGATTAGTTTTAAGCGCCACATTTTCGCAATAACTACTCGAGTCGGGTTTTGTTCTTCACCTGGTCTCTTTCTTTAATGAAATGCTTTACCGATTTCTGTAAATGTGAGGTTTTCTGGAGTGCTTCTGGGGAGGGGGGTTATGCCTCAACAGTTCCGACGCCGGCAAAGTATCACACTTTGTTTTCATTAGTGCCGATGGGATACGGGGTTCAAACTGAGACAAATATCAACCGGCAACAAGGCACTCTGCTCCATGCGGAAAATTAAAGTGTCAGACAAGGAAAAATCTATGCATAGCCTATACACAAGTCAACACCCACACACATTTTTTCTCTCCCTCTCTCTGTTTTTCTTTTTTTTTTCTCAATGAAACTCTTTCACACAGCAGACACACATCTCCAGTGCAGTTGTGAGCGCGCAACACAAAGACGGCTAAAGTTCATCTCATTAACTTCTGACAAGCCCGCTCCCGCTCTCTCTGGCACAGGAAGTTGGGTGATTAAGCACTCCTGACGCAATCAAAGCTTCGGTCCATTTTCAAAAAGAAGAAAAAAAAAAAAAAAAAAAAGAAAAAAAAAACGGGAGGAGGGAGGAACAAAAAAAAAAGAGGAAAAAAAAAAAAAACAC
>CAAKHD010000922.1:34291-77366 GCA_901007705.1 Fistularia tabacaria | reverse complement strand
CTTCTCGCTTGTTCACCTACATAGTAATTTGCAAAACAATTGAGTCATAAAAACGCAATTGCGTTGCCAAAGAGAAATTCTGCACGGCCTGAATCAGTGACTTCAATGCCAGTAAGTTGAAATTGATAGGATAAAGAAAGACAGATGACAGACATTCAATAGACACCATTTGGTGATTTCATTGAGCTTAATCTTTCAAAAGGACAAGTCTTTAGGAAAAATGATTTTAACACACAATGCTTTGATGGGGGAATACCCTATCATGTAGCATTTGCGGCATTCAGTAATTCAAGTGAGCACAAATGTTAAGGCTCCATTCACGAAAAAGTCTCCTTTCCTGTAGGAATATTTCTAAAAAAAAACCATAGCACTTGTGGAATCAAATTCTCGAGTCACCTTTGTACAATTGTACTCAAATCAAATTGTTAGATAAAACTTTCTTGACAACAGTTGAAAACCATGAAATTCCTCTTCATGACATAGTGATCAGCTGAAGCACACCAACAGGAACGGCAGTTTTTCAACAAATATCAATGCTCCTGTTTGTGAATTTTTCCCGACAAATCTTTTAAAACTTTCGTAAAATGATGAGCATATGAAGAAGACTGAGCGGATTTACGGTTTAGGATATGACAGAGAGCTCCCAAATGACGAATCCGGTTTGATAATGTACACAGGAGGAAAAAGCATCATTCGCCAACACCCCAACAAGGAGCACTTACTAAATTCATAAAAGACAAGTCAGTGCTCCTGTTCGAGTACTTTTAATGAAAATATTGTATTTGGATTGGATGATTGAGAAGACCTATTTATCATCACAGGCATTCCAACAATATGTGACCCGGTGTCCACAATGTTACCCCAACATGTAGCACTTACTGCATTCAGTAAGTCAAGTTAATGCAAATGTTCAGGTAATATTTAAGACAAATTCTTGGTTCGATTTGGATGACAATTTTCCTTTAAAGCCTGGCAGCTTTTGAATCAAACAATGGTCTACAGTGATATTTGGACATTTGAATTCTCAGCTATTTTGAGACAACCTTCACTTCACAATGGTTGAAGAGTATAAAATGTGGTCTGATGATATAGTGATCAGCAAAACTACCCCAAAAGGAAGCACTTACTGTATTTTCGACAATTGCTGCTGTTTTCTTTCACCCCAGCAAGTAGCACTTGCTAAATTCAAAGGACAAAAGTCAATGCTCCCGTTCGAGTACTTGGTATGGAAATCTTGTATTTGGATTGGATGAATGAGAAAAACTATTTTTCATCACAGGTATTCAAGCTATTTATGACCTGGTGTCCACAATGTTACCCCAACATGCAGCACTTCCTGCATTCAGTACCTGAAGTGATTGCAAATCTCATGTACCATTTTAGACAAATTCTTGTTTCAACTTTTGATGAAAAACTCTCAAAAAATGGCAGCTGTGGAATCAAATGATTGTCTACAGTTATGTTTGGACATTTTTTTTCCAGTCTATGTGAGACAACTTTTTTTTCACAATGATTGAAGAGTATAAAATGTGGTCTGATGATATAGTGATCAGCAAAACTACCCCAACAGGAAGCACTTACTGTATGCAAGTAGCAAGTATTTTATCACAGTTAATGCTCACGATTTAGTCAATTTCATCGCACCAAACTTTCTCAAAAGTTAGAATCTTCATCAAACATTTAACATGCATCAAATTCACTCTGACGATCCTGTCATAAAATCACCCAACAGTTCACTCATACTGCTCACATCTCAATACCAGTTTCAATCATAAAAACGTTTTCATTGACAGACAATGACCTTGATTACTGAGAATCTTTTCTGACATAATTTCATAATTGTATGCAGAGAAAGAGGTTACATGAAAAGGAAAAGGAAAGGGTCCTTTGAATTCTACTGCATTCAGAACTCAAGTGATTGATTATATGAAGCTAAGATTACAGATACATCCTTGGATAGGAAAATCCATTCATTTTCAAGAGAAATATCAAATCATTAAGTAGAAAAAAAAATCCCTGCATTATTTTCCTTCAACATTCTGGGCATTGCATAAGTAGTTGTATTCCACACAGGCAGCGAAAAAAACTTTGACTTAAAAACTTCTCTGGGCCTAGCAAAGTCTGTGATTTAGCCTTGCAACGCTTATCCTCCTTGTCTGTGGTAGTCCGACTGAAGAGGCCGTCCAGAAGAGTGGTGAAATGTCTTCAAAGGAAGAAAATTAAGTCCAGTTGTTTTGAGAAGAAGATTTTGACACGAGTTATCCTCCTTTGTTTTGTTTTTCATCTTTTTTTTTTAAATTTATTTGGAATGTGATGAACCTGTACATTGAGCCCAAAGTGAGCAGTTTAAAATACTTGACCCTTTTCAATGTTTAATATTTCATAACAAACAAATAGATAAGTAAATATACATATGTACATACAGACAAACAACAAAAACATTTTGCAGTTACATTGCCAACAGCACAACACCATGTTTGAATGGCCCTGCAGTACAGACTCATACAATGTCACATTTTTTCGAAAGCCACATGTATCAGTCGTTTTAAACCACTAGTGTGGGATAGTGGTCTTATCACTTTTTTACAGCGACTGTCTGGTTTTATTCATGCTTTTTAGCTTTTTGATTTATTATTTTTTGGGGGGTAATTTTTCTTGATTTAAAGCAATCTGGAATAGATCTTTTTTATTTATTGCTTGTTATTGATAAGTTAATGTTTCTTTGTCTTATGCCTTCATCTCTTATCTTAAATTTCCTTCTGCAGGTTGATGTCATACCATGTCAAATTCCTGGGTACATTGTTCATTTGGCGATGAAAGAAATTCTGATTCTGATTCTGATTCTGATTCTGATTCTGATTCTGATTCTGATTCTGATTCTGATTCTGATTCTGATTCTGATAGAATAGACGAAGTTGGAATGAAAAAGAATAGAATAGAATAAGGAAGACAGAGAGACAGAGACAGAGAGACCGTCATTTACATGCGCTGTATGCAGCAGCAACAGCTCGGCGCCGGTGTTGCCAGATTGGGCTGGTTTACGCCCAATCAATCTTCTTTTCACGAAGTTGGGCGGAAAGAAAAAAAGTATTGGGCGGTGAAGATGAAAAATGATCTGCTTTGGAAGCGATAACAGTGTACCATACTTCAAAGCATGAAGGACCCTGGTTCGATTTCAACAGGGAGTCTTTCTTTGTAGAGTTTGTATGTTCTCCCTGTGTCTGCGTGTGTTTCTTCCCTGGTTTCCACCCACAGTCCAAAAACATGCAGCAGGTTAATTGGAAAATTGTGGAAGTTGCCCAGATGTGTGAATGAGAGCATGTAATGTTGTAGGACAGGAATGGGCTGGAGACCAGTCCAATGGTTGCTGGGATCGGCTTCAGCATCCCCTGCGAGCCTAAGTAGGATAAGCAGTAGATGATGGATGGATGAATGAATAAAAACATAAGGTGTTTTTTTGAAATATTATGAGAGCAATTGATTTAAAAAAGTGTCGTACTGTGATCAAAATAAATATTTGAGTGACATGAGTACTGTCCAACGTTGTCATTTCAGAGAGAGGGCCACACAGGTGTCACTGTTGGTCAAGTTCTTATGCTGCAAGTCTGAATTGAAGGTGTCACAGTGTTGCGGTAGTTAATGCTTCCACCGCACAAAAAAACAGACAAAAAAAAAACTCCCTGGTTCAGTCCTGATAGGGGAGTTTCTATGTGGTGTTTGCATATTCTCTCCATGTCTGCATGTGTTTCCCCTGGGGCCTATGGTAACCGCCCTCAGTCCGAAAACATGTGTCAGGTTATTTAAAATTCCCAGACATGTGAATGAGAGAAAGAATGGTTGCTTGTCTTGATATATTTATGGCCTTGTGATCAACTGACAATGCTGAACCAAGCCTGACTAATTAACCAATGACAACTTGGATAGGCTCCAGCAGCCCTGCAACCCTGAGTGTGGGATAAGTGGTATAGGTAATAATTATGATAATAACTGTAATAAATACTATTCAAGGTGCCCTACTGAGCACTCAAGGACACCGTACAGACACATACAATATATACAGATTTAAAAGAAACAATAAAAATAGAAACAATAAAAGTGACAGAGTGGTAAAAAGATAATGAATGAATGCGTATTATTAAGAGCACAAGCAATAACTCTATAGCCTCTGATACACCTTTTCTCAACATTCAATTTTGGTATTTGAACAGCTTTTGACGAGTTCCCTGTTCCCCATTTATGGTTTCACTCAGTTTCACCAGGTTAAGATTTGGACTAGGTTTTTTTTCTCATTATTTTTATCAAATTGGGCGGGTTTTGTATTGTGATTTGTCTGGAAACTGTCAGGATTATCTGGCAACACGGGAAGACGACGGTCCAGCCCTCGAATCCTATCCGGATTGTTTCGCACTCAAGATTTCACGTCCTCGCTTTCCTCTTCTGCTCCATTATTTGTTATTCACTGTCAGTGCAGAGGAATGTCGGCCCGACCGGGATTTTACCGGCAAGAGCTGAACAAGACCGTGTGGGAGGTCCCGGAACGGTATCAAAACCTGACGCCAGTCGGTTCCGGTGCCTACGGTTCCGTGTGGTGAGTGCTTTTGCTTGTGCGTGTATGTATGTGTATACGTGTATACGTGTATACGTGTATATGTTTGTGTGTGTGGGGGGCACCTTTCCGTAACGTTCGTGTTGTAGCAATTGTAGCAACTCAATTTTATCTTTTGTGTCATCTGGAAGCGTTTTGCTTCATTACTGTCATTGTTTTCTTCAAGAGCTCTTTTCTTACTCCCTGATATATGGTTGATATTTCATCTTGAACAGCTGAAAAATGTTACCGCTAGATATCATGTGTATGTGAATTGAATCTCGGAATGTATGAACACGAGTATTTCAAACAAATACCCCCTCCCCACCACACACGCACACCCTTCGTTTGTGGATGCAGCGGTAGTGAGCCTTTTAACACGCCATCCTTTAATTTTGATCTTGCATTTTCCAATGAGATCCCGTTGCCATGGTGATGTCTCTTGGATCCCCACCTCTGACAGTCAGCCCTGATTAAGCAATCATAGCAGACCGCTAGTAATATGCAAAATAAAGGGGAATAAATTGTATACTAATGTGACTGTTCCCACTAAAGATTATCTCTAGACACGGATAAGAGTTTTAATGCTATGTGGTTTTGCTGAATTTCTAGTGGTTTAATTGTTTGTCAGCGAGCCTTTCTTTTGGAATAGTCACTGATGGTAGCTAACAGTCACCGATTAGCATGACAACTTCTTCTGTGGTTGGTTGTAATTCATAAAAGAACTGCTTGAAGGTTGGGCCAGGCAACATGATTGACCTTAAAAAAAAAAAACATCCGGATATCTATCTATCTATCCATCTCTCTCTCTCTCTCTCTCTCTCTCTCTCTCTCTCTCTCTCTCTACATATATATATATATATATATATATATATATCCAGATATGTTTTGGTAATGTTCCGGTAATGCTTGTCAAAAAGTACTTCATATTATATTAATTCATTAAGAAATGAATATAATGTCCCAAAAATGTTGCATGAAATTCAATAAGAAATCATCTGGGAATTTTAAAAATCTTTTCCGTAATCAAAAACGGCAATCCAACTCATAACCTGTCGAAACATGTCAGGACAATCGATGAGCTGGAAATATATGAATATATGAAAAAATAACCTGGGGTTATTTGCAAAATTATAAAAAGCATGCCAAGGAATGCCATGGCACACGTATTGTGTCTGAGCTGTTTGACATGGCTTCTAAATACTACTTCTATCCCTATTATATGACAGAAAAAAACAAAACTTGCTAACATTCTAAGAATTTACAAGATCTCCATATATCAGAAAAAACATCCTTAAGACCGTCCCCAATTCCTACCAAGCGTCCAAAGCAGGGGTTGGCAATTAATTTTTACAGGTGTCCATATTAGTAACCTTGATGGTGTTTGAGGGCCAAACCAACAATAACAGAAAAGCAACACACTTGTATAACATTAACAATTGTTTTTTTCATTTATGTCCTGATTTACCTCACACTGGCCAGACAGGGACACCCAAAGGGCCAAATGTGGCCCCCAGGCCATAAAATGCCATGGTCTGATCGAAAGTATATGCTCACCAAGGCCATTCAGATCACAGTATTAACATTTTGTTATCAAACCTATTTTGCTTTTTTGCATCTTCAACAAATATAAACCTGTATCATAAGTTGAGAATGTCAGGACAGCAGGCTCAGATATGTCCATCTGGTAAATAGTTTCCCCTCCATTGAAAACTTTTAAAATGATTCTGTTTTTTTGTGTTTAGATCTGCTTCTGTGAAAGCGAGTAGTTACCTATTTGCCTTTGGAGAACCGAGTGCACAACATTTTACTCTGACTCCATCATCATGCTAAGTTGCAGTCATATGAGAGAGCCACTGTTATACCTTTTTAAAGCTTATACTATGACACTCATTACTGTTACTCAAATGACTAGTGGGAAGCTGCTGTCATTGAAGAATATACTTATGATTGCACTACCTGGAACATTTGCAAGCTGAAATATGTTGTGTATCTGTATATTTGCATTGTCAGGTCACACACTGACAATAATGCTGTGCACAATGTGGAAGCTGATTGCCACACCCTGTCTTTGCTATCGCCTGCATCCTTGGAGAGGAGTCTTTTCTTCTGTCATGTCAGTTGCAGGATAATAAGATGTGACGCTCTTTTGAATCAATAAAAATCTATGCATAAATAGCTTTCTCTGAGCTCAGAGAATAAAAGTAGAGACCTAGTGTCGCTTTGTACTCGCCATTGTTATTCAAGCCTGAATTATTATGGACTGAAAGTCTAGGCACATGAATTTGAAACTCCCAAAATGAGCACTCATGTTGGAGACACCTGCTTTAATATACTCACTTCTCTAAAATGCTGGTTTGTTGATGAAAATACAATGAAACTGTTATGTCCCTGTCTTTCTCTAAAAGAGCTTTATAGAGCCTCCTTCATTTTACATAACTCACAAATTACATGTCCTTCAAAGATGGTAATCGTATAAATATGTTATTGTCAACAGGTTAGGACTATATGAAAAATAAATGAATCCTGGGACATATTGATTTATTACAAGGCTCTATGTCGTCATTATGGAAAACACTGCCAAATACAACAAATTAATTTCAGGAGTAAGCATTTCTAGTTGTAATCATTGCTCTAAATCCATGGTAGCCTGTCCCAAGGAGACAGGACCTGATTAATTTTAGTAGATATTTTTCTCAAGCTCCATTCCCCAAGTATATTTGGTAAACAACATTGATAATTTGTGTCCGTTTAGCACTAAATTCTACATATGGCCAATGTCAATTTGCTAAGCAGCTAGTTCAGGCCTATCTATTGTTTCCTAACATGGCGATTGTGCCTTTGTAGCACTTTCACCCTCTCAAATTCTCAGACTTAATGGAAATCAGCCCTTTGCCACTAAGTTTTTTTTAGAAGTCTTTGTTTGGTTAGAGAATGGTGCAATAGAGGATGCATTTTCTCCACCATCATGGAGAAAAGCAGGATGTAGAAAAACAATAACTACAAACTGAGATGTATGTGAGTAACACATAGTATTAGAAGTCTCACATATACATAACTGAAATGATCTTGACACAAAAAACATTTACAAAAAAATCTCAGTCATATCCATTACATGTGTCTCAGATCCTTGCAGTGAAGCCCTCATCACACAGTACATTATCTCTTCAGCTCTGTTCCTCCGGAAAAACGTAGATATGTATGCTTAGCTGATACAGCTGTTTTCGACTCGTGTCAGCATATTTAACATAATTTCAGTCCACCAGAACTCTAGCGTGATGCCTCTCTCTTCATAATAACTGAGGATTAAAAACATAGCTGTTTTTAGTCCCCTGATAACATTAGTTAAACTGTGTAGCACTGTGTAAGATTGTGTAACTGTGTAAGGTTGCTGATTGTATAAATGAAAAAACGGGCAGAAAATAAGTTTGGTATTTACCTTTTTTGCTCCATTTGCCCTTAATGCTTGGGTAGATCAATCGCTATTAAGACTGTATGACCTAATAATTAACAGACTTACTAAATGATGATGACAGTGTGTGCTGTATGCATGCGTAAATATTTGTGATAGGAATTTGAATCCAGTGATACAGAACATCATACTGAAAACATACAGTAAGAGTATGTTCATTCACCATCAGATTCTGGCAGTCGTTTGGTCATTAGAAGTGTGTGAATAGTTCTTCGATAGTGCAAAAGAGAAAGGGTGTAGTTGTAGTCAAACCAGTAATAGATATTAGTGCCAAGGTTTTTACACCCTCCTTGGAAGCATGTAGACTGCTTCTGACAGAATAAGGTACACTTACCGTGACATGTTAATTACAGAAGTTTTTAGGTTCCGGTTGGTGAATTTTACTTTAGGCAAAGCTGTGTAATTTGTAACCAAGTTTCCAGTCGCTATGGAGGTTGTGTTGCTGTAGCACTTTATTCAGCATAATAGATACAGAGGATGAAACCTAGTACCGTCACTTTTTTTTTTTTTTTTTCATATTTTGGCAGGAGGGGTTCTGAGATAGTTGAATTTTGTTTTGAACAAAGTTTAGCTCTGTGTGTATCTTTATTGTTGTGCAAAAATACCAAAAGGATTTTACTTTGCATTCATAAATGTAATGACATTATTGATAGAATTCACATGTAGAACAATATTATAATGAATTAGGCCTTCTTATTTTCAACTCCCAGTCTCTGTAGGAGGGGTCTTTTCTCTTGTCCGAATCTTTCACTGATTCTGACACAATGAACGACAATAAATACTCAGATCAGAAAATATATAGGATTACAGTTCTCCATGATGAGTCATCTCAAGATGAGTATCTGTTTTCTCTCATTCCATCCTTTTGAAACCAGAGGTAGATTAAGAGATGCTGTAAAAAAACACTGAAACAGAAGAGAGAAATCAATGCCTTGGCTCTGTTACACTATGTGCAATGAGGGCAGAGCCATATATGGAAGATGCCAGGCATTGAGGTATTCGAGAGGCCTTGTTCTTGTCAGGGACTGGCTACTGTCCTGGATGGGACTTGGTAGGGGCCTTCCAACCAACAGCAGGTGATTTCATCCAAAGACTCTGTCATGCATGGGTGTAATATACTCGAGCATGTAAGCAATACAGACCATCATTTAATATTGTAACAATATTCACAGTGGTTTTAATATAGGGGAGAGTAGGAGACATGCATCTTTTAGCTTACATTTTCACACTAAAGGTAACTGTATGCTGACTCATGAAGGAAATATATTCTGAAGGAATAAACAAACATGCAGAGAACCAGGATGTTGTGTCCTGTATCTATAGTCACTAGTGAAGTTGGTTTTATTTCCATATTTCACCTATTGTAATAGGACACCCCCCTCACACACATATAAATGTATATGTGTGTGTGTGTGTGTGTGTGTGTGTGTGTGTGTGTGTGTGTGTGTGTGTGTGTGTGTGTGTGTGTGTGTGTGTGTGTGTGTGTGTGTGTGTGTGTGTGTATTGACATGACATTTTAAGTCTCTTTTTTATTCTCACAGGAATTGGTCATGTAAACAGCTGAGTATTGCAAGTATTTTGCTGCAGTTTGTTATAGGACTGGTTGAAAACTGCTTCAACTGCTAAATGTAGTAAGCCCCACATACAAGTAAAAGGTGAGCTGGGCAAGTAAAATGCTGTTTTAATTTAGAATTCCCTGATTTAAAACTCAGGTATCAAAAAGAAGTGAGCATCAACTACTCTATAACCAACGGTTGGCCATATGATAAGCCTTTTTTTTTCTTTTTTCTTTTTTTTCACCTAGTGTTGTAACTTCTCACTTACTGTGTTTCACCAGTATATTGCTGCATTTCACAACTCCATGCTTCCTCGCTGTTCGTCTGTTCCTGATTGCTGTAACACATATCCAATGGCGAGTGCTCAAAAAGCTGCAATAAAGAAATCAGGTCCACAAAAGCAAGACTGGGTCTTTGATAGTGTGAAATGACATTTGAAATTCCAAAGAGGCAGATATTAAACGAATAGCTCTGAAAACGTCTGACCTCCTACCTCCTTTCATTCTACCTCATCCTTTGCCACTCTCCATTTTGAATTTCTCTATTTTCAGGTTGCGTGAATCTCTCCACGTATCACAATACTATCCAGAAAAACTTTTAAATGATTCTATGATGTTGGGTTTAAAGCAGTTGTTGGCTAATTTCGAAATTGCAGTTAATTTGCTCTCCTGCTGAAAGTTATGTGTCATGTGTTGCAAGACTTAGTTAGAACTGAGTTAGTGCAGTAAAGCCCTCTGAAGACAGTTTTTTTTTTTTTTTTCCAATCTGCTCTCCACTGTTTGCAAACAAAATCAAAGAAGGTTACTTCACCTGGAGATACTGTCTTTCCTTACTCAGTTTACATAACACTGTATAGTTAGTGCTTTGATCAGAGAAATCTGAAATATTGGATAGGCAATTAAGCTTTGAGGATAGTCGTATTTGATTTTCGTTTGCCTTTGTTAAGAGCTAAGTATCTCTTCCTGTATCCAGAAATACATCATAAGATGTCCTATGAAGACAGTTTGTTTTTTTCAAATTTTCTCTCCGGTGTTTTTCAAACAAAATCAAAGAAAGTTACTTTACCTGGAGATATTGTTCCCTTTTTCAGTTAACATAATGCTGTATAGTTAGTGCTTAAATTAGAGAAATCTGAAATATTGTAAAGGCAATTCAGCTTTGAGGATGGTTGTATTTGACATATGTTTGCCTTTATTAAGAGCTAAGTATCTCTTTCTGTATCCAGAAATACATCTAAGATGTCTCATTGGAACATGATGTTGTAAATGAGTTGATCTTGAAATTAATCAAATACCTCATACCGTACCAAGTAAATTTGGATATTGGTGATATAGATGGGTTGTTGTAATAAAGAAACATGATTTTTACAATGCCATTTCATTCGGCAAATATTTGTTTTTTTATCAAGTAATAAAGATACATTTTTAATCGTAAAATTATTTCATTTCTTGTTTTTCTCTCCAGCTCAGCATATGATGTTGTCTTGCGGCAAAAGGTTGCAGTGAAGAAGCTCTCCAGGCCTTTTCAGTCTTTGATCCACAGCCGCCGCTCATACCGGGAGCTCAGGCTACTCAAGCACATGAAACATGAGAATGTTAGTGTATCTCATAACCAGAGACATAGGCACTCTGTATGTTTCTTTGCATGTTATTGATCAGCTCTGTCCTGTGTCCGTCTCTGTCTCCTCAGGTAATAGGTCTGCTGGATGTCTTCACACCTGCTTCAACATTGGAAGACTTCAATGAACTGTAAATCTTTTTTACTATGAGAATCTGTCTGCTGTAAACCAACAAAAAAAAAGAAAATGGCAGTTTTTTGTGAACAGAGGTGATGGTAGTGCTGGTGGAGAAGATCCTGGGGGATTAGAAGCTTGCAGAGTCCTGACGGTTGCCATGGCAGCTTTGCAAGGTTCTCCTCCAACCCCCCAGTACCTCCTGTACACTCACAGGCCTATATATTCTCTCCCCCTTTGCAGCTACCTTGTGACTAACCTGATGGGTGCAGACCTCAATAACATTGTCAAATTTCAAAGGCTGTCAGATGAGCATGTGCAGTTCTTAATTTACCAGCTTCTCCGTGGCCTTAAGGTAATTTCACTTTGTAATATCCATGCAGTGCAGCCCCAATAAGTGAAACATTTATTTCATATACTACCAGATGGCAGAAATGTGGTACATTCATCACCTCTTGCTTTGGTTGGTTTGGTTTGATTAAACAGTTGCTACATCCAAATGGTTGGAGCTGGATATTTGAATCATTTCTGAGTTATCATCTTAAACTACCTATCCAAATGCTATGCACTGTCTGTTAGAAGATCACTTGGATTTCACTGAAGTTCATTCAACAAGACACACTGCTTAAGATTATGAAAATATGGTAAATTCTGCTAAAACACCACAAATCAAATGTATGGCAGCATCTTTCAATGGTGGAACACAGCTTGTTAGAAAAAGACACAATTGAACCCTGTCACAAAAAAAAGCTAATCCCCATAATCCATAAAAAAAGATTAAATCAGGGAATATGTCCAAGGAATTTGGGACATTTAATCATTACATATCTGAATCTGGTAGCCTTTTACATTTATTGTGATAGGTAGCTACTTCAGGGTTTTTAAAATTACATGTACTTTAAGGTCCTCACTCACCATTACGATATAGAAATTGATTTCTTACACAAAGTATTTTTATTTATAAGTCTCCTTATTAATTTCTCTGTTATATCTATGAATAACGCATGGCCTTTACCAATTTATAGGAGTTCCCTTTTCTGTATTCATAATATTTAGTAAGTCAGTTCAGTTTGTGGAGTTTGCATGTTCTCCCCATGTCTGTGTTGATTTCCTACGGGTTCCTTCCCACAGCAGGAGGTTTAATGAAAGTGATTGGTTAATTGAAATACATAGGAAAATTTGAAGGGTTATTTGTCTCTGTGGCCCTGTGATTGACGAGCGACCATCTCTTGCCCAATGACACCTGGGCACAGGAAAAACAGTAGATAATGGATGGCTAGACATCTTTATATACATCTGCCCTTTTCTGTTTGTTTTTTTTTTATCACTATTTTGTTATCTTGTCTCAATTTTATTAAATATCAAGTCTAAATCTACAGATATGTTGAACAAGGATGTTGGGAATTAATGTTGTTCCCACCGTTCTGTTCTGCTGGCCTGGTTACAGTTCAGCTGGCCTTGTTACCAAGGGAAACATTAGTTCCCCTCTATGCAGGGGCAATGTGGAACTGCAGTTTGACCCCGTCACCTTTTTTATGTCACCTCTCTCCTTCTCTTTTCCCTCGGATCCTTCTCGACTGCCTGGTGAATAGTACATTCATTCAGCTGGACTAATTCACAGAGTAAGTATCTGGTCTCCAGCCTCCCTGTGACTTTCACCATCATTTTTGAACAACAACACAAAGCCCAAATACTCTTGGGAAGAAATTCTGCAGGGAAATGACACCGTATTTCAGTTTTTCCGTAGATAAAAAAATTGGCACTTTATACTGGAAGTAAACTCATTTTGGAGCATAAGATGTGATTTATCAAGTCAAAACACATATGTTCAGTTGATAAAGAACAAAGTCCTGGCAGGTTTGGCTTCCAAATAAAACGCCTTCCCCCTTGTCTGGATAAATACTCATTCCAGGACCTCAAGCCAAGTAATGTAGCAGTGAATGAAGACTGTGAACTCAGGGTAAGGTCAGATATTTAAACAAAAACAGTACTACACTCCACCTTAAACTCCTCAACTCAGAAGAATTATCTACCTGTCCAGATCCTTGACTTTGGATTGGCCAGGCAAACAGATGACGAGATGACTGGGTATGTGGCTACTCGCTGGTATCGAGCACCTGAGATCATGCTGAACTGGATGCACTACAATCAAAATGGTGAGAGATGTGGATTTGTACATATTATCTGAGAAGCCAGGTCAGTAACTAAATCTTGTGATTGTGTTGCAGTTGATATTTGGTCAGTGGGATGCATTATGGGAGAGCTTCTGAAGGGAAAGGTTCTTTTTCCTGGAACTGACTGTATCCTTTATCAGCAAAGCATGAGCCCATAGGAGTTCGCTTTTTTCCACCTCAATAGTACGTAACCTTCCATTATCCTTCCAAAGTGCCCCATGGATGCAGACATCTTCGCATTACAATTTCCAACTGTTCTCAAGGAAACAACCAGGAACAGAAGAAGCTTCGATTGAAAAAGCTGAATTACAAAAGGCCGAAATATCTAAGTTGTTTGTATTCATTAGCTGCAACCAAAACTGATTATCTGATCATCCAGTTTTTTCAGACCGGTCTGTCAACATTTTTCAGCATTCCTAGTGCAACAGGAGAATTTTATATGAATTTTCACAAATTTTGATGGTCCCTTCACCAACCCTCATCTTAGATATTGACCAGCTGAAAAGAATCATGGAGATGGTTGGAACGCCGACACCAGAGCTTTTAAAGAAGATCTGCTCTGAACATGTGAGAATAAGTACAGGATAGAATAGAATAGAATAGAATAGAATAGAATAGAATAGAATAGAATAGAATAGAATAGAATAGTACTTTATTACTCCTCAAGGAAATTATCTTGTTGGAAGGCTCCGTCATTACATGCATCCACTCAATAGAGGGGGCATAGCAAAAATAACAGAATTTTGCAAAGTAGTAGAGGAATGGTTTCTTTAAGATATGATGAAAGATATGATGGTTATTGCTTACTATCAACTTTTTTAACAAATAAAACATAAGCACAAATTACCTGAAAATGAACTTTAGCAATTTATAAAAGTACTTAAATGGTAATTCCTTGCTCTATGTAAGGAAAAGGAATTTTCTACAAAAACGCATAACAATTACTAATCAAAAGCAAAAATGTTGATGATGCGGTTCTTAATGGATTGGTTTACAAGATGGTTTGTATTTTCAGGCACAGAAGTACATCCAGTCTCTCCCTTTTATGCCACAGCAAGATTTAGAAAAGATCTTCCGAGGAGCAAATCCACTTGGTTAGTGATGCCCCACAGATTGCATTATCATCATCTAAATCAAATCAGGAGAATGTGAGAGGCTGAAAAAGCTTGGGTTACTTTCTATATATTGGAAATCACAAATTTAATTATATTATTGATGCAAGTTACCACCAGCCTTGGAATGATTGTTTGTTTCTTTATTTTAGCTGTTGACCTACTGAAGCGTATGCTGGTGCTAGACTGTGATGGTAGGATCTCAGCCAGTGAGGCTCTGTCCCACCCCTACTTCTCACAGTACCACGACCCAGATGACGAACCAGAGGCGCCACCTTACGACCAAACACTGGAGAGTAAAGACCGCACACTTGAAGAATGGAAAGGTAAAGCTATAATATTAACATAGTAAATACAGAATTTGCATTGTATATTCATCAGTTTATACAATTTACTTTTTCACATTACTGTTTTATTTTACAACGGGTTGGGATGCCTTCATATGAGAACAGGACACTTAGTGCAATGGATGGAAGTTGTCTTCCAAGACCTAATATGCAGACAAAGGATTCAAAGTGTCTATATTGATATGCACAATAAGGAAACAGGAAACAGGCTTCGCTACACAGTAAAATTCCTTCTTTGCTGTCTGTCTATGAATGCCAGGTAGTATTACACAAGTATGAAATAAATAATAAATAGTACACAATAAAATGGAGCATGAAAACATGTTGTAGAAATGTAAACTGCAGAAATGTAAGGGGTGTACATAGAACTATCTACGGCCTCCATGCACAGCAGTGGTTATGCAAATTAAACATGTGCTCACTGAAAACTGCAGATTGAGAATGTGAAAAACAGAAAAACTAAGTGTAGGCAGCCATGAATATTCTGTGGCAGCTCATAGTTGTTTGATGACTGTTGTGTAATGGTCATCAGTTTGCAAATTAGATATGCATAGAGAAAAAATGCAAATTGCATTTCACACTTCGGTATATCTGGCTTGAGAGTAGAAGTGTGAACAGTCAATGATTGGAGTGGGAGTAGTCCTTGAGGATGGAGGCAACTCTTTTGTAAACTCTGTGGTGGTAAATGTCCTGCAGAGATGGCAGTTGAGTCCTTATGATCTTCTCCTCAGTCTTCACCACTCTCTGAAGACGTCTATTGTCCAAAATAGTGGTGCTGACATATCACACAGTGATGCAACAAGTTAAGATATTCTCAAAAATGTAGCTGCAGAAGTTGCTGAAGATTTAAGTTGACATGCCAAACTTCTCCAGCCTGCTCAGAAACAGCCACTGTTGAGCTTTCTTAACCAGCTTGGTGGTGTTGAGTTATCATGTGGGGTCATCACTGATGTGGACAGCTAGGTATTTTAAGCTGCACACCCTCTCTACTTCAGGCTGCCAGATGAGGCTTTTTCTCCTTCCTCATGTCCACTATCATCCTCCTTTTCTTGTTCTTGTTGAGGGTGAAGTTGTTTTCCACAAACCATGACATCAGACTGACAACCTCAAGTGGACTTAGCTGTATTTTTTTGCTAACACAGAAGACAGAAGTCCCCAACTATTAAAAATGACCATAAATGAAATAAAATCACAATATGTAGATTACTGTTTTTATAGACACTTTATATGAAACATTTTTAAAAAATAAACTGGGTTTCAACTTAATTTTAGACATCTGATTTACATTGAAAGTGCGGAAGAAAAAAAGGAGTATAATTAATTAATAAAATTCAGAAAAATAGAAAGGTATACCAGAGGATTTGAATTACCTGATAATTGAGAAGAATTACAAAAGATAGTTGATCATGCTTATGATTTCATGATTGAAGATAAAACAATTAAGCCTGCATGCTGTTAAGCATGTGATTCTGTGTACACACTCTATTTTTTAAAGCTTCATTTTTGACACACACACATGCACACACACAAAACAATCAATTCCACTTTTTTGTGATTTTTCAAATTTTGTTCTATCATATCGATCCTTCGATTTTTAAGCCACTTCACTGGCAGAAGTTTTGATTTGCATGGGCATGAGTCACGCTAATCAATGCAAAATTAGCTTTTAATTGCAGAAATTATAAATCAGGACTTTTTCACACCATGAGCCAACAAGACTTGTTTACCCTGACTGACTAAACAGAGCTCGCATGTAGCCACCCCAGTGAGGGATTTTAGAAATTGTGTTCCAGAATCAAAGGTATTCGCTCAAACAATACGCAACAGGGGTTCAGACTGACCTTAGTTTCCATGCTGCCTTGCATGACTTGCCTGTCTAATCCAGTCCACTTTTTTTTCCCAGTTTTATGGTTGTTAACAGTCTAAATGTTGATGTTTAAGGATTACTATGTAGGACATCTTTCAAGTAAGCCTAGCAAAATAAGTTTCTTTCTACTCTCACTGGGCTCAGAAATGTTCCTTTTAAAGACTCATTTTAGTTTAAAATGTATCCATGCCTTTACATTTTTGATGATATTAACATGACCCCTAATCGTGCCTCTTTTTCCTTTTATTCCAGAGTTGGTATTTGATGAGGTGAAAAGCTTCAAGCCTGCCGTTTGCAAGAATGATAGCCTTCAGGTGGAGCAGTAAGGCTCTCTCTGCTACACTTCAACCGTTACGTGGACCATATACACAAACACCGGTGGAGGAATTGCACTCTTTAAGCCGGCCACCCTTTCCACTTTGCTCAGTGTGATTATATTAGTTTGCCTGTTGTAAGTTCATGTACAGGGTAGGTTGGAGACATCCAGATTTGATGCACACCTCATATTACAGGAAACATTTCAGTCACTTAGAATGGTATCTCTGTAAAGTTGCTTCATCTTATGTTTCCAGTTAGTGAAGCTGGAAAAGAACAATGATTCAAAAGAAGTAGCAACTTTAAAGAAGTGAACTTTTAACAGACGGACATATGGGCTTTCAAGGGAAACTACATGACAGTGAGTGCACTAGGATTTCCAAAGAATGATTCTGGTTCTTCATCATTGCAAATGTTCTGAGCAACCACTGCTTCTGCTTTCATGTATGAAAGTCATGTCTAAAGGCTTGGAGCAATGCACACCCAATGTCAGCTTAGCACTGAGCTAGCATACTACTGCATGACTTTTGTGAAGTTTATGATGACAGAATATAACTGGTACTGTATTATAACCATAAAGCTTATTAGATCTGATTACATATGCCAGACTGAGGCATCATCTATATTTATTAAGGCCCTGTTCATAAAATCATAAAAAAGGTAGTGCAGTTCCTCCACAGCCAAGAATAAGTTCCTGTTTATGTAATACAGAGAGTGTCATCCATTAGCAATGTGATGAATATGACAAAGCTGTGAGAGTTTGTGAGAGTGACTCACATTTGTGTTTACAGCACAGCCTTTCTTGATGGGTGGTTTGTGATAATTTCTTAGAGCTGGCACCTCACCCATCAGGTTTTCCATCTTTCTCCACAGTGTCTATTGCAGCCCTGGTTGTGTTTAAAATCATTTGGTCGATGGAGAAAAACAGTGAGTTATAAATCATAATATGTCTCACAGCTGGTAGCTAAATCCTAGCAGCATTTGGTTAATTCAGTCTCGGCTGGTTATTCCCATAAAGCTGTTTTCAATTGAGGATGTTTCCTTAAAAAATTCTGATTTAGACAATGTATGTTAAATAACGGATTCAAAACTACTTGAGTTTTGATTTCCTGTGATACTGCAAAACAAAGAGGAACCTAACATTTGCTAAAATAATAGCATCCTCCACAGAGCACAATGTTAGTAGATGCTAGAATTGTGGAAACAGCTGAAATCCTTCCTGACTGAAGTTTCAGTTCAGTTCAAATTAGTTCAGTTCAGTTCCGTTTTTTTCTTCACTTTTTTTCTAGAAATTATAAGTGGCTGGTTGTTTTATACACATTACATCAGCCTAAACTGGTTGAAATTGAAAATGATACTACTGGTTTCAAAACAACACAATAACCGACTTCAGTCCATGCTGAAATCTCACCTTGTGTGGACATTTGAATGATTAAACTTTTAAAATATTTTCGGGTTTAATTTGAATAAAACTTGAAAAAAGAAATCTCATAATTTCATAATTCATAATTCATAATCTCATAATCTCATAATCTCATTATATCTGTCAGTATTCTAAAAAATGTTTTGCACTAGATACCAAGACATCTGTATTTGGTTGAATGTTGCTTGTGATGTTGCTGTTCAAACAGTGTTAGTTTGCAGCTTGGAACAAAAATATAGCAAAGTGATCAGATATTTGATATCCAAAACATTGATCCTTAAAGATTTCCTATCAATATTTGTCAAATATGTTGATACTGATATATTAGTGAGAGGCAACTACTGGCTTTTAAATGGGGTTATCAATATATAGGTCAGGCTGAACAAAGGGTTCAAGAAGTGAATTCTGATCAAAAGGTCAAAATTCATGATGTTCAAGAAGCTTTGTTTTATTATCAAACAGTAAGGCTATCAGCAATGACTGCCTAACACGTCCCCTTCTGATTGATCAATCGTGCTGTTTCTGTTCAGGGCCACAGACAAGGCTCATCATTACGTGCCAGTTGGCATTTTAAGGCGCACAGCGGAAATATTACAGAATTAGACATAAATCTGAATATTAACAAGATGATTACCAACTGCAGGCATAGGGTCAGTTAGTTGCTAACTTTTTTAGTATCAAGTAGCATTACTACAACCTATATACTGTATTTTACATGCCTTTGTTTCATTCTGTCATCCAGGGTACACTATGATGGATTGGTTCCACCCACATTTCTCCCAAAACAGAATTTTTTTGTCTCCAAGAAACATTTGACAATTTTTGAATCATGGTCCATGTTGGAGTTCTTCATTGTGGGCTTATGCGCAAAATATTGAATTTACACTCCCAATGAATTTTACAAGTTTGTCAAATGTATTAGGGCTCTATCACTTTCTGAATGTTGAAATGTTTCTGTATGTGCTTATATGGACGTGTAGTTGATTTTAATAGCAAATTGCAACATGAATGTAAACGAAAAATGTATGTACGTAACAAGTTAACAGTCTTCTGAACAGATGATGGCATGTTATTCAACAGTTGCCGTGACGTTTGCCTCTCTAAACTGAATGTCAACTCACGATTTCCAAATGATTTGATTTATTCTCTTATTCATCATCAACAGGTAGTAACTTGTCCTGGCTTCCGAGAATAAACACCATGGTTCTGGTAATGATTTCACAGTGAGATTGTCTCTTCATACTCCCAGAAACTGGGAGTCTGTTTGTATGAATGAAGATTGGATCACAACATGATTATTGCTTGGGATTTTTGAATCCATTGTATGAGAGTATTTAGAGTTGTATCACAGAGGTGGAGGAGTGTCAATTTCCACCTAATATAGTATATAATTCTATTCCATACTACACCACCTGCTGAGTGTACAAACACACACACACACACACACACACACACACACTCACATATCAGTTAAGTATGAAGTGTCGTGTTGTATAGAATAGGAATTAGTATAGTGTTTTCAAAATGCAGTGTGATATTATAAAATGTATTCTGCACAACTATGGTGAATCTACCCACACACTGCAGTATAAAAACCACCAAAACCACAGCAAACAGAACCTTCACAAATAAGCCAGTTACTAACCAATTAGAGATATATAAAAAGATTTAGTTTCATCTATTATTATTATTATCATGTATTCTGGTAATTTTATAAAAGTTATACCATTGATTGTTTTCCAAATATTTTGTACGAAGTGCTTTCAGATATTTGTTTTACTATTATCTTTGCTGAGGTTCCAAGGGTGCTGGGCAGATTATTGATTTGTCAGGGAAACAAAGCAATTGAGTCATTATAATGCCTATGAGTTTGGTGGCTCCAATTTAATAATTTCTGTGAAACATTTACATTTAATTTCACAGGTGAAGTATATAATCCTTCCCACAAAGCCAGCTTCAGAGTGACAGTGAAACAAAAATGCTAAAGCCAGACTAGTCAGAGCTGCTGTGGTGATGAATGTGTTAGTAGTCATATGAACCGTTCATCTGTCAAGACAGAGGAGAGGTTTCTTCTTCACCAGCAAATCAGGACCAGTAACTCCTTCCTTCCTTCCTTTCTTCCTCTGAGCCAAGTTTGACACAACTGTGAGTACTGCGAAGGCAATGGATGGAGGGGGGAACATCTGGTCAAAGATGACAAGCAGATACCATCTCCTGCTGCAAAATCACAAAAGGAGATTTCCAAGTTTGTCAACAGTGATTCTGATGAGTCATTTGCTTCTAACTATTAAAACTTTACCGGACACGGCAAAATCGGATGTGTGATACCAAATTCACTGATATATAGGATTTATTTCCTGATTTATTTAATGTTCATTCATTGAAAGAAACCTTGTACCAAAGTGGAACCGCTGCACTGCAGCATACAAGTAGAAAAGTGGTGATCTTAATTGTGAACATGAGCCTGGATGATGCCACGGAAGGAAATGCACCTTTGCAGGAGACCCTTCAGGTCAAACTGAAAGCTTTGACGTGGGGTGGCAGATGTTTTCAGTTTTTTTTTTTCTCCCACATTGTAGACACACCCACTGAGACCCCGGGGCAACCAGGACCACAATAGTCGGGCATGTGGGTTTTTCTGGGTGTAATCGGATCCCCACCAAACTCCACACCGCGCAAAAACGCATCTAAAATAATTGGTTTTGCCACATGACCGTCCTAACGGAACGCAGCCGAGCACAACCCGCTATACTTCGTTCCCGTGAAGGACTGAGGAAATGTCTGTGCAGTCCAGGATGGGATTCTATCGACAGGAGGTGAACAAGACAGTATGGGATGTTCCGGAGCGCTACCGAGACCTGAAGCAGATCGGAACGGGTGCCTACGGGACTGTATGGTGAGTGTGAGGAGGGCAATCTCACGCACACAGCTCAGATGTTCATTTATGATTCTTTTAGCATTTATAATTTTTTTTTAAATTCTTATTTGCAACCAAAGAACATACTGTTGTAGATTAAATTAATTAATTGAAAACAAACAAACACAAAAAACTATCTCAGGTGTTTTTTGATTCCATATAACTGATATAAAATGTCACCTGGTATTGTGCTCAGACTTTGGTCATGCGTCTCTGGCTAGATATGGGTTTTTGTTTCATATGGAATAGTATGTTTTCGAAACATACATTAGATACCCAGTTAATGCATAACTAAAGGGATTTTCCTTAAATGATTAATCAGGTCGCTTTCATTTAGGTACCTTCAAAGAAACAATTTATAAAAATTTAAGTGAACACAAAGATGTGAAAGCTGGGGACCATAATTAGCTACTCTTCAGCATTATACAAATGCTTGAAATTGGAGGTTTATTCCCTTGAAGTGTCTAAATGTTATCAAAAGATAGAAAACCATTTATTTAATGTAGATTTACATTTTTTTGCTTGTACTGACTATCCAGCTCTAAGCAGCTGAATAAGGTCTTTCTGTGAGGGATATTATGGGGAGCTCAGTCTCCACAGCTGGCTCTGCAGGGCCTCTCTTGGCATTGTTTTGTGTGGATGAGGGTCAACAAAGGAAACTACACCCGGCATCATTGTTGGGAAAAGTTGAAAACCCCCGTTAAAGTGCAGAAAGAGCACCTCCCCTGGCTCCCAAAGCTGGCCACCACATATATTAAAGACAGCTGTGCTCCATTTAGGTATCAAGAAAGTTCTTCAGAACACCTGTGAATTCTCATTTTTTCTGTTTTAGGAGTAAGGTATGATCACTTTTGGATTAAAATTTCGATATTGTTCTATTACAGTTCAGCCTCAGACCGGCGGACCGGGACACAGGTGGCCATCAAAAAACTTCACCGTCCTTTCCAATCCAAACTGTTCGCCAAGAGGGCTTTCAGAGAGCTGCGACTTCTGAAACACATGAAGCATGAAAACGTAGGCGCACAAAAGAGGGACACTTTTATAGTTGCACAATAAATCTTCATTATGTGAAAGTAAAGGAACCTATTTAAGGTTTTTAAATGGAGTGCAATGTGGTTGTGGTTTGGCAGAAAAGTATAAGAAGATTGGACAGAGAAAAGAAAAATGTAAACTATTTTATACATATAGTGACAAAAAAATGTAAATTTATTTTCATTGATTTGCTTCGAGCAGGTGATTGGCCTCATCGATGTTTTCACTGCTGAAATCTCATTGGATCGGCTCCGTGACTTGTAAGCGCTAATTTATTCCTGATGCTTTGCATAAAATAGGTATCTGTTTCAGTATAGTGATGATGCTGCTTCCCTCTCTTTGTGCAAAGTTACCTGGTGATGCCGTTTATGGGCACTGACCTTGGTAAGTTGATGAAGCTGGAGAGATTATCAGAGGATAGAGTTCAGTTTCTGGTCTATCAGATGCTGAGAGGACTTAAGGTAGGACTAAGTTATTATTCACAGGAATGTTTTTCATAGAAGTCAACTCTTATTATCAGGAAACAAAAACATACATTGATTTTTCAGGTTATAGTTGTCTGTAATACCAGATTTCTGTCACTGAAGTTTTCTGTTTCTCCTTTCTTTGTAGTATATTCACTCTGCAGGGATCGTCCACAGGGTACATGGCCTATGACCTTTCAGGCTAACAGATTTGGGGGTTGGGGCTATTGCTCTTTTTTCTTCAGTGCCATTGACGCTGATTCCCACACCACAGGCTTTGTTGTCACTCTCTCTCTTTCTCCTTCTCTCTCTGTCTGTATTTTAATTTCACTCCTAAACTTGAGTTTCTCTTTGACATTAGATTGAAATAAAGCTAAACTGAGTTTTACATTTCAATGCTGCTCATTTATGAACCAGAATCAGAATCAGAAAAAAACTTTATTTGTCCTCGAGGGGCAGTTGAGGGGCACATAGGGTAGCATTATCAAATTGTGAACATCAATAAATACATGGGTGAATAAATATATATATATATATATTATATAAATAAAATATAGATAGGTATCATAAATAACTTCACAGAATTGTGCAAAAACACATAGTAGCAGTAAGAGACTACACTAACACTTAATGTAGCTCTTACATAATACATCTATATTTATGAAAAAACAGCTACTTTCTTTGAGATTTGTGAATATCAGTATCAGCTTTGAAAATCCAGTATCAGTTGGGCTCTAATCAGAAATCAGATGTTCTACCCACTTTATTGTGCATTACAGGAATCAAAACTTGGATTTAAAATGTCCTCATTTGCAAATGTATAAACTATAAGCAGGTATTTAGAATTTGTTTGCCATCGTGCTCTATAGGACCTCAAACCTGGAAACCTGGCCATTAATCCTGACTGTGAGCTAAAGGTATGACAACTCTATCGACTAATGCATTGAGGTTCATGTCGATATATTTTCATGATTGCCTTCTGCTCTTTGTCTGTTTCAGATCCTTGACTTTGGTCTGGCAAGGCAGGCTGATTCAGAGATGACAGGCTACGTTGTGACCCGCTGGTACAGAGCACCTGAGATTATTCTCAACTGGATGCACTACACACAATCTGGTAAGAGAGTCAAACGCCACACCCGAACAGTTAATGTTCATAGATATCTTAAAAGCCGAAACCAATAAATGATGTTCTGTTTTTCAGTCGACATCTGGTCAGCTGGTTGTATTATGGCAGAAATGCTTTTGGGAAAACCACTGTTTAAGGGAAATGACCGTATCCTTAACTGTCTCCAACAAGCTGATTTGTTTGGACAATATGGAAGCTTGATACAAAGACCCAGTTTAAACTTTGAGGTAGGGGCCTCCCAAACAATCTGAAATGGTAAATGATCTCAACTTATACACCTTGCGGTTTTAAAGCACTTCACACTAGATAGCAGTCACCCATTCACACACATAATCACACACTGATGGTGGCAGCGATGCCATGCATGGCAATAGACAGCCCATAAGAAGCAACTTGGGGTTCAGTATCTTGCCCAAGGACACATCAGCAGACAGGAGATGGGGATCGAACCTCCAACCTTCCGATAAAAGGGAAGAGTCAGCTTCCATTTGTATCCAAGGATATGTGAAAAAAAAGTTCACATGCCTTCCAAATACATCTGAATAACTTTGAATAATAAATGAACACTATAAAATATGGAGCAATCATTATGCAATCATCTTGCTAATTTGCTGAGATTTTTGAAAAAACATTTACTTTTTTGCTTATTTTCAGGGTTCTTTTTATATATTTCAGTCTGAGCTCTAAGGAAATCCTCTTTAAAATGATTATTAATCACACCAATTCTATATGTTCTTCTGGTACGGTTTTTACAATGTCGATATTTTTCTCTGCTCATATTAAGTATACAGAAACTAAATCTGAAGTCCCCACATGCAATTCTGCCTAAGATCAAAGGAGAGTGTAGTCGGCCCTGTGAACTAAAACTAACTATTGATGGCTGTTCCACATGCGACCATTTTGGAATTGTGACAAGGCATTCATTTATAATACCAGTAACCCTTCTTAATACATTGATCAACTCCATTATAATGGTCAGTGGATGAGATTTAGTTTCTGTTTTTGTCCTCTTGTTTCATTATTCAACATCATTAGTGTGCTTCTGTCATCTATTAGAGCAAAGTCTCTTTGGATAAAAAAATGAGCAATTCCACCTGAATAAGCTGTAATGGGTGCCGTCACTCAAATGGGAAATAAATAATAAAACCCTTAGCCAGCAGAGTCATTTGAACATGGAGTGAATACTTTGAATTACTCCTTCAGAGTTGGTAGAAGTTTGAATTAAGATGTTGCTTTTTCTATTGTTTTTCTTTTTTACCAGTTTCAACACAGTAATCGCAATTGTAAGCCAATTACTTATTACTAATACACATGACAACTGTGTATGACCCTTGACCCTTTACTGCTTCAAGACCTGGACCAGCTCAAAGAAATCATGAAAGTCACAGGAACGCCATCTGCTGACTTTGTGGTGAAGTTACAAAGCCAAGATGTAAGTCAGGGGCCCTATTTATTTCTTCTGAGTTATTTTTAAAACCTCTAAAGCACATGAACACCTAAGTGTAATGTAAGAGGGACTGTCCAATCGAGGAGAAAATCAAGAGGACTTTTTCTGTTTGTTTTTTGAAATGGACATTCAGATATAAGTATCAATACCAATATTGGGGCACATGTAATTGTAAGTGATAATGCCAAATAACTAAGAAGGAAAATCAAATAAGTGCCCAATAATGGGTGAAAATCGAGAAATTTTAGAATAACCCAGCCCAGCTCAATAATATTTTGAATAAGAAAATATGTTATGATATGATGGTTGAGGAAACATCTTTACTTGTATTAACCATTGTAATTTTTTCTGCCCTGAAAGGCCAAAAACTATATTAGAAATCTGACAAAAGTGCCCCAAAAAGATCTGCAGACCATTTTTACCAAAGCCAGCTCAAATGGTAAGTGCAGATTGCTGTTCCTCAGCTGTTGTTGTTTTTTTTTTTTTATAGCTGTCAGACCTTTCAAGTAGATGGCATATATTTCTGCATCACAGCAGTGTGTGTCCTGGAAAAGATGCTCCTTCTGGACCCAGACCAAAGGGTGAGTGCATCCGAGGCTCTCGAGCTGCCTCTCTTCACTGAGTTCCGAGACACAGATGAGGAGACAGAGGCACAGCCTTACGATCAAACCATGGACAACACAGACCTGTCACTGGACCAGTGGAAACGTAAGTGATATTTAAGGCTCTTTCGCAACAAACCAATAGACCTGTGACCTCCTCATGAGGTCTTTGCAGCTTGTGAATTAGTGAAATGCTGGTAATTTAATGTGGCCCATATAGCTGTTATTATTCAGTTCTAAATGTAGCACTTATTTATGTTTACTTTACTGATTAGAGGTGATTTCACTGTCATTCATAGGATTTTTCTTGTAAATTCATGCTGGTTTATGTTAAATTTTTGTTCATGCAGGTCACACAGTCACAGAGATACTGACTTTCAGGCAACCAAAGGACTCAAGAGAGACATCTCTTTGAAAGAAACACACAGTATCTTCCGCATATTGAAACACACAGATTTAGAAAGGAATATAATCCATCCATCATCTGCCACTAATGTTGCACTTAGGGTTGCGGAGGATGCTGGAGCCTATCCCAGCTCTCACCCTGGACTGGTTGCCAGTCAATCGCAGCGCCACATATACAGACAGACTATTTACTCACTCACTCATATGGGGCAATGTTCCCAATTTTCCTGTAGGAAGAACCCGGAGGAAACCCACGCAGACATGGGGAGAACATGCAAACTCCATGCAGAAAGGTCCCCTTGTCGGAATCAAACCAGGGTCCTTCATGCTGTTCATGCTGTGACCTTCAAAGAAACAAATTAATTCATTAATAAACAAATAAAATAATAATAATAATAATAATAATAATAACAATAACAATAATAATAATAATAATAATAATAATAATAATAATAATAATAATAATAATAATAATAATAATAATAATAATAATAATAATAATATATATTTTTTAAATATATATATATATATATTTATATTATATTATGTTGTAACTGTCTTTTTATCATGTATTTTTTTACGGTTTGCTTCTACCTTCAGACAGTGTATTTGTTGTGTTGTGTTTGTAAATTTGCCCTTATTTCATTATGTACAGCAAACGTTGTCCTTTATTCCTTACAGGTTTTTGAAAGTTATTCTTCCATACTGTCCAGTGTTTGCTCTTTGTACATTTGTAAAGGTGAATTTCTTTGTGACGCATCGTTCCAGTTCCCATGTTGGCGTAGTAGAACAGACAGTAGAACAACTTCAGACTTATTAAAAATCAATAAAGATAGAAGAGGTCCACTTTTTAACCAAAAAGAAAGTGAGTAAGCAACATTTGCTAAACATTTTTCGAATCAGCAAAACGATCTGCTGAAAATCAAGAAAATAATATAATGTAATTATCATTAGAAGGGCATGAAAGTTAATGAAAGGTCAGAGTGGTATGCTGAGATGCCACTCACAAGCATTTCGAGGAACTCCTGATTATTTTAGATAAGGGAGAAACTAAAGTTTTTCAAACTTGAAACTGAAAAAAAATATCGTTTTACAGGCACTGGAAGTCACAATGAACCAAGTATTTATTTAACTCCACCCTGTTAAAAAGGACTAAGACCCAAACACTTGATAAGAGCTGCTAGGCTGACAGTGACTGAGTAGTTCCAGTTGATTATTTTCCTGGCGGCTGACAACTTCACATTATGGCAATGGATACAACATACAAATTCGAACATAAAAGAGGACACTTGAATCTCCAAAGAATATTGTTGATGCTTTTTCTGTCAGGTAACACTGATTTTGCTTTCAAGATGATACCTGGAGTGAAACTGATTCTATAAATGTTTACCATAAAATTTTGGCTCAATGAGACACTTCTATAATTTTCATAAATGCTAAAATATAGTTATTTCAAAAATTCTTGCCTTGAATGCTTGTTTTTAAATTATCAATATTGTAGAGAAAACACGCTGCACTTGTATTGTTGCGCAATTAAGACCTAGAATATTTATTTGCTATCAGTCATGAGCTTTACTACCCTAACATCCCATTATGTTCTTTGTGAACTATATAGTAGTCACAGAAATTTGGGTATGGAATGAGTGAAAGCTGGTGAAACCTTTTTTGGAATGCCATTTGTTTTTAGTATTTTCCTTTGTTGTTATATGTATCTTAACTATTAAATTGTAAACTGAAAATGAAATTCAAGGTTTACAAAATCTGCTCCTGTGGCATTGCTCCCTGATTTGCTTTGCATGCATTGGCATGTGTTGCTCACAGCAGTCCTACCCTTACCTTGCTAACCTGCATGTTTATGGATCCAATTATGGGAAATGATAATATCAATGAGTTTATTAACTCAATAAAGGAATTTGGCAATTTTTTTAGTAAATGTTTGTATTTGTTAGGTCTGATCAGTCCTAGTCCATTCAGAAACACAGACCTTCAAAACTAAATGTATGAAAATCAGTTCAATCTATTTGTCAGTTAAAAACCCTGTATAGCTAATGTTTTCATAGTGAATCCAGTCCTGATTGAGGCCTGTGTACAATCACCACACCCAGTGGTGTGTCAAGGTCACCTACGGTCATACTTGCTTTGAAGATGACTCATAACCTCACATTATCATTTATAATTTCATTGTGCAAAATAGTGTTGTGGAGGTTTTACACAACAAGCTAGTGATGCCATTGATAGGATGTAGTAGCACTGAGCTGAGCTGTCTAGAACTCTTTCTGTTAGGAGACTGGATGTTCTCCCTGCACCTGCACGTGTTTCCCCCCCCCTTTTTTTCTTTAGAATGTCCAGTTTCTTTCAGTACAAAAACATGCTGTAGGATATTGAAGTCTGTAAAATCTCTGCAGGTGTGAGAGGAACTCATGAATGTTTGTTTTTCTGTATGTGGCCCTCTAAATGGATGCGTAAAGGACGCAAACATCACTGATGATTCAATCATCTGTTTACCAAAGTGTATTAGTGAAATCAAGTGCAATCTCCTATTCAAATGAGCAAAAGTTTTGGCAGCTGATTAGATTAAAAGCTCTTTTTTTTTATTCAAGTCGATTGATCAATTTAATCCATATAAGATTGAGTTTAGACAAAACATTTCTGCAGGCCATCCATCACAATTATCTTGGATACAGTGCAACACAATTTATCTCCCTGTTTAGACCGTCACACATTTTCACCAGCAAATGCAGAAGATGGTGGACCAGATAACCCCAATGATGGTAATAAATAAACCTTATCTTAAACCTTATCTTAATTTCTTGTAAGATACAAACATGGCCATTATGTCTCATGTCTGCTATCATAATATTGAATGTTGAATTTTTCTGAAAGGACTGGAATTAAAGATTGTTGGTCTGGACTATGTAACTGTGGGTGTGCCGACCAGCTTTGAGTGTCAGGCAAACTGCCAAGAATGTACCTACTCCATGTCTTTGGATCAACAAACTAGCCAAGGTCATGGCAACACGTTAGCCTTCACTGTTGAGAAATTGGTGGATTCCTTAACAGTAACCTGTACAGTCATGGATGATGAAGGAGAGCAAATAGACACGACAAAGAAGCGCCTACAAGTGCTAGGTATATGACACAAATTAATAACTAAAATGTTATGTACTGTATTCTACAATCCAGTTCTAACATCCAGTTTTCTTTTCCTCTTTTTTACATAAGCTGGACCAGCCAATCTTTCCATCAGAGGGCCTGACCTGTTGACTCCCACAAAGAGCCACACCTTTAGTTGCTACGCATACTGCCGGCCATCTTGTACATATGCCTGGATGACGGATGTAGGGCCATGGATAAGTGGGGAAGGGAATGTTGTATCTGTGACTCCTCAAGAAATGGACAGCATCAAAACTCTGATCTGCAAAGCCACCAATAGAGTTTCGGGAATGTTTGTGTCGACAGTTAAAAAATTAGCTGTGACATGTAAGTCAAGAGAATCTACCTCTGATTTAAAAATAAAAATGAAAAAAAGAAGAAAACATATCATGAAACAAGTATGAAAAAGAATGAGAGGAGAAGGGAATACATTAAACTAAAAGTGTTACAAAATATCACAGCATTGTCACTCGGACAAGTTCCAACCAGTACAAACCAGGATGCCTTGTCACCATGGAAAAAATGACTACTTCACCAACTAGTTCTAGTGCATTTAATTAAGTGAACAGCAGCTTATTTACTGGAGGAATTGTGGGGAAAGCCACAAGGGAGAAGTGAAGAATTTGAATATTAAAGGAACCAAACTAGATGTTTTTCCCCAGAACCCTGGCGTTATAGGAGTACTTTCTAGATAATCATTACAATAAATAAAAAGAAACAACAAAAAAAAACATTATTTGCTGATATGTGGAATTTCCCAAAAGTTTGTATGTTATGTTTGTATGTTCATATCAAGCAATTTCCAATATATCTCTGCTAACTCTCTTTTAGCTGGTCCAACAAAGATTCATATAAAGGGCCCAGATTTTATAGAAGTTGCACAAAAATCAAAATTTGAATGTGCTGCCAAGTGTACACCCTCTTGCCACTACGTCTTATCCATCGGCAGTCAGACTGTGAGAGGCAACACAATGGAGGTGACTGCAGATGTTCATCTGAAATTGATCACAATCAAATGTGAGGTTCAAAACACTGTTACAAAGAAAAGGAGCGCAGTCTTTAAAACTGTCAAATTTAAAGGTAGGTCAACTCAGTAATGATTAACATGCAGGCTTTCTGTTTCTGACAGTGATCTTTCTTAATATCTTTTCTCAGATTCGGAACACAACATGTCCATCCGTCGTGCAGAGACTTCGGCGGTGATTGTGTGGGGTTTTATCATATCGTTAACATTATGATATCACTGCATTGAGAGGTACCTCGAGTGGCAGCATATTCATCCATTTCTTTAGTTTGTAGAAAATCATTTTTAACATTTGAACTACCACATCATAATAGTAGTCAATATTTTAAGAGTAACTGAGTTTTTTTTTTTTTATTGTTCTTTAGATGAGCATTGCATCATGATCCATATGCACCCTTTTAAAGTGTTCACATACAGTATTTAAAGTGCCTAATGAGTTTTATGAATTAATGTCATTTTACACTCAGTGAGACATGATTTGATGACCATGTAACTGAAATGTAAAACAATGCATCTCATCGCCTGAAAAAAGGAAGACAGCCAAATGAAATTATAAAATGCACCTTTATTTAACAAGCAGTTTTCCAGAACAGATTTTCCATTGATTATGACCAATGTAATTTGTAATGTGACATTACTATGTGATTGGATATTATTGGTGGTGTATATAAAACATAAAGGCAAAGAAAATGACAACCTTTGTTTAACACAAAAGCCTTTGCCTAAAAATATACCTAATTGAAAAAAATCCTCAGATTAAAAGATGTGAAAGTTGCATGTTTGTTGACCAGAAATTGCTATAAAGAAAACATTTATATTGCAGTCTGACTCAGTCGTTTATTTCCTTTTAAACTTCCATCATGCCCAACATAGTAAATAATAAATATGTAAAAAAAATGCAAATTGAAAATTTGGCAGATTTTCCACATCATTATAATCCATGATTATAAAATCAAAGAATCTCTCCCTATTTAAGCTGATAATTTCATGGCTCCTTTACAGACATTAATTATGATGTAAGCAAAGGTTTTGTCTGTATTATTTGGAAGTTTTTATCCATATAAGTTCTACTCATTTATTTAAATGCCACATGTTACAGGCGGTATTTCTTCTGAACAGCAGCTACAGATGATCCCTCGAGGCTGGCTTGGTGCAGGAAGTCAAACAGTTCTCTTAGCTCTGAGGGTATAAAAACAAACACTGTCAGTAAGAATTATAAGTGATAATGTATGATTGTTCGAGTAAATCAAACAATAACCCACTTTTCTTTTCAGATGAAGACATGAACATGATAGCCATGTCAAAGCGCCTCAAGCTCGCGAGAGTCCTTAGAATCTCCAGTATGAGGGCAGATTTTTCATTACTGCAGGAAACTTGTGTTAACATACAACACCAGGCCAGGCATTTTGAGGATTGCGGTTCTAATTTTGCTTTTTCAAAACTCACGGGATATAGAAGCCATGCAGCGTGTTCAGGATCTGGTTGAGAATGTCAGGTTCAAGAGAGTTCTGGAAAATATTTGCATACTCCTCTGGCTTTATTTGCTGCAAGATGGCACCAAAAAGCAAAAAGAAGAAAGTCAGTTTTTAATTATTTGAAAGGTGCATTGTGTTGATATGATTTATGCTTGCAGAATACATGTTTATAAGCTCTGTTTCTTACTAACAAGACTCAATATGTTTAACAGCTAACTGCTGCTATTTGTCAGGGGGTAGGTCATGAAGCACAATGATGAGGTTTGTCGTACAGAATGTTAAACTAAGAGTCTCTGGAATAGTAGAGAGTCTTTCAATTAATGTACTAATGCATTACTTTTCAACCCAGATAACAGTTTTTAATTTGATGTCGAAAATGTAGCCTGAGAGAAGCACAATAAATGAAGATGAGACATCGGCCATTGGCAATTCTGATATTTGAAGGTGATATCAATGCTTCGGGGGAGAGGGAGATTCCCCTATAAATTAACCAGCTGATATTGGGTTGGATTGATGACCATCAATCCAACCCACATACACACATATACATACGCGCTGCTGCATAAAAACATTGTGTTAACGAACCTCTTGACAAATTTAAGCAACATGTACTTATGCAAAAAATAGATTTACTTTATGATTATGGAAGCGTGAGTTGAACTGGTTTGCAAAAAATAATAGAACTCTGCCAACAGTTTAAACTAAGTGTGAAGAACTGTCCCACCTTCAGATATCTGTAAACCCCTTCAGGATTGCCTCCTATCTTCCGGAGGTCTGATTCTAACTGGAAGCTGTTTGTTGGAGGAGGGGGTGTAGTGAGCAGGGTTACAGTTGAGCCTTTATGATGAAGGATTTCCTTCCGGGCTGCCTCCTTTTTCTGTTTGCTAGTAGAGATTCTGAGAAAGAGTAAAATAATACTTTTTGAGCCAAAAAATATATCATTGAAAGATCTGGTGAAGTCTATTTTGGTCTCCCATTAAAACCAATATCCCTATCCATGGGTGGAACATGATTTTCACTTCTCACGGACATTGTGCCTAACAAATTAATCATTAAAGGGAGGGAATCACTACATAAAAGGCAAAAAACAGTGTTCAAACAGTCTGACTAACTGGTTAGAAGATGATGAGGGAACATCAATTTCCTCAATCTTGATCATCTTCGCGGTAGGTGCAGTTGACAGAGGTGAGGATTCACCCTCTCCCTCCACGTCCTGGACAAGAGACTGGGTCCCATCTGATTGCAGCTCAGGCGCCGTCATCTTCCTAGTAATTTCCTCAACCTCAAGCCTCCTCAGGGGTTTCTTTACAACAATGTGTTCACAATTAGTAAATGTGGCAAACTTTGTTTACATTTATTTTACTGGTTGGACTGAAAATGAACAAGCATTTATTTAGGTAAGTTTTCTCTCTTCAATAAACTCTTAGATTACAGACTAACCCCTAACACTGAAGGTACCAGTGCAAATTTGTGTCAATTGTGTCTCCTGCTGGACAAATGACAAACTCACAGTTTTTTTTTCATATATATTATTGCAACATATTTGATACTGATTCAATTCTTTTTTAATTAGTTATGTTACAAAATTCTAAATTGTCATTATACAAAGTATCCTGCTGTTGTAAAAGACCACTTTAAAGAAATATATTATAAAAATGTAATTTTTACCATTTCAACTAGTTTGGGCAGCATTGTCCTTCAGAATTGATAAGATGAACCTTTTAAATATTTTTAAATTTCATAATTTTCTTTTTGAATGCTTATGTTGGCCAACAATGTTTTATGGTAAATCACACCTACTAGAAAATTCTTTTAAAATATCCATTATGGGGAACATTTTATTATTCTAAATTTTTGTACAACCAGCCTGAAGTATTAGTATGACATAAAACATAAATGCAAACTTACATTATAATCCTTTTAATTGAATGTCATATAGATAAGTCATGATTCATTTTAATAAGTGAATTCTAGTTAATAGATTAATTTTATTTCTATTAAAGATTTTGCATGAATACACTCTGAATGACACTTTGTTTGACAAACAGACCCCAGCCAGTTAATTTTATAATTGGCAGAACTCACCATTGAACACGTATGTGCAGGTTTGTTGATTGGCTCAATTGTTCTTCTCTGACAATTGTCTGATGGTTGAGGAGTCACACTGAGACCAACATCCTGCCATTTCACATAATGAGAAAAGAAGATTATAACAGTTTGGTTTGATTATTTCATGCAAGCATTTCAGCTAGTTCCCCTGAATTCTTGTTTTGAATTACAGTCTTGATTTTCTTATCAAGTTAAAAAGTGGCTTTGCATACAATTTGAAGTTTTTGCAGTTCATTCTGGGCCTGCTTGTTCCCTGGTTCCAGCTTCAACACCTCCAGAAAATCTACAACAAAGAAATGATTATCTGCAGCAAAATAGTCACTACATTATTGTTCAGATAACTTCTGTCAAACCTTTCTTTCAAATTAATAGAATGACCTGAAAATGTTCCCTGTAAAAGGACTGTTGGTCTTTGCATCACCTTGCTTGGCCTCCTCCAACTTTCCTAAAGCCACTCTGGCAGTGGCCCGTCGGGCGAAGGCCTTGGAGTACGTGTTGTCTAAAGCAACAGCTTTGGTGCAGTCTTCCTCTGCCTCCTTGTATCTACAGAAAACAAATAAAGACAACAATATTCATTATGTTCAACAAAATGTTGGGACGTTCTGCAAATTCTTTGACTGCTGGCATGATATGGCTTTGGCATCCATCCACCCAAATCAGGTGAACTTGGTATCTCAGAAAAGATTAAATAAGATTGACTTTATTGAGCCCATGACAGGGAAGTTCAATCCCAGCAGCATTACAGGGTAGAAGAAAGTTCAAATAGTAATTATAGAAAGAATATGCAACAAAGGATATAGATAAAAATTAACAGTGCTGTGTAGAATATGTATACAATAAAAACAAAATGTCAAAATCTGAGAAGGACACAAAAGAAAAGCCTTGAGTAGAGAATGGTTACAGAAATAACAGGTGAAAATAACAAGATGTGGGTATCAAAAATGAAAGGGTAGAGTCCCAGAGAATGCATAAATATATAAATAAAAATATTGTAAGATTGCAGTGCGAAGTAGAGATGAAGATTGTGAGGTACTGAAAAAAACAAACAAAAAAAAAAAAGGTGACTCAAATTATCTATTTTCCATTGATAAACTGATCAGGGTGGGTGGTAACAGATCAAAGTAGAGTGCCAATTCCAAGACACATTATGGGTGAACATATGAGAACAAATTATTTGTCTAGGCAGGAAAAAAGACCCACATCAGGCTACTTGTGACGAAATGTCAAAGACGTTATGCTTTATCAAAAAGATCAAATGACAACATTAATGTGACAGATAGTTCACTCTCTTGTCATAAATAAGTTTTTCAGAATATTTCCAGCAACAATCTGCAGCAGTACTATCTTTCTCTCGGTTGATTGTTTTAGTTCTTCTAATCCTCCTAATTTTCTGTGTTTGCAATGACAAAAAAAGTGGTGAGCTGCATTTCGCACGTTTCATGGATGGGGGAAACTTAGTACCGATAGACAATTAAATGCCAGAGAAGGAAGATTTTGAGAAAATAAGTTCCAGTGAACCAATAATGTTTGCATCATATATTCAATGTGTATGGAGAATACAACTTGATAGTATTCAGCTTTGAAGAAGTCAACTTGTTAGTTGAGAAAGAAAAATATTCACTGTGGGTGTGTTGCTCTTACTTCTCCAATTTCAGGTAGGCCATGGCTCTGTTGGCGGGCAGCAGTGCATGCAAACTGTCCACTTCCATGCCTCTGCTGTAGCATTCAACTGCTGCCTCGTACTTCCCCTCTTTAAAATAAGCATTGCCCTGAGAAAACAGTCAGTAACCTTGACCACTGGAGAAAAACTCATGACTAAGGATAATTAAATACAGCTTTGGGGTTTCAAGAATATCTCAAATGAGTATTTACGCATACAGAGCAAAAGTTTATACAGATAGATAAGCTTATCTAGTATAACTGGGTAAATCAGCTGTTTCTTTGCAAGACAGTGGCTTTAGTACTTACTCTGTCCTTTTGAACAACCGCCTCCTGTCGCCTCTGCTGCTCCTCCACCAGCCTCTGGTGTTGCGGGTCGACTGCAGGGCCTTCCCGGGCCTGGGTTGCTACACTTGAGAGAAATGATGGCTGCTGTCCGAGGACCTGGAACAAGCCAGAGAATAGAGGCAGAGAGAGTAGAGGTGAGCATGAACCAAAAAAGGCCCTGAAGGGCAAGAATGACTTTGTTTTTGACCCGATTGCCATTTCCAGACCAGTTTTGGTCACAAGAGTGCAAAAATACAAATGTTGCTGTCTTCCATTTCCCAACTTTTTTTTCCTTTTTTTTTTTTTTTTTAAATTACAAATTGTAGAAAAACAGAAGATGAGAAGTACAAATATTCAAAATCAGCACTTGCCTCTAACTGTTTTAGCCTCACCTCTTTGATTTTCTTAACTTCATTCTGTGCTTCCAGGTTCCCGGGGTCAAGTTTCAGAACCATCTCAAAATCTATGGAAACATAAAGATAAGAGTTGAGATTTGAATAAACTTACATTTTTAATTCCTTCAGTGAAATCTCATGCCAACACAGCGAAAAATCTGATGAGTTATCAGTGTAAAAGAACACATTTAACAGAGATTTCTTGAGGGTCTCTTGGTACTTTTTCTGATATTTAAAGATTAAATCTGCCATTGTACTATAATAATCACCATTTATCTATAAATATATTTTTGTGACTCTTGAAAATAGTGCAAGGTAATTTTGAGGTATCACCCTTATTTTTATTTTTTTTTTACTTTTCTGGCAAATTTTTAAAGGGTATCTAATGATCAATTCACTACTAGCATTTTCCCTGGACATATGAAAACATCAAATTACAGAGGATACTTGGGTAGAGTTACCTTTATTCCCATTGATTATTTTGCAACTCCAAAAAATTTTACACTTTTTGAATCATTAAAATAGGTAACAATTCATCTCTACATGTAGACAGTAATCCCAAATATGTCAATGATCATATCTAAAAATACTTTATGATTACATGGTATGATAACCAAAGCAATAAAAGAATGTAAAAATGAATGATAAAAAAAACAGACATTATCTGTTACCTTCTAGTGCAGAGTCATATTTTTTGAGTGCAAATCTTGCTGCTCCTCTTCGTGCGTATGCTTTGAAGTAATTGCTGTCCAGAGCAATCGCCAAGTTGCAGTCTGACTCTGCTACAGCAAACCTGTGATGAACATATTGTTTACAGGGAAATAATTTGAGTGTCAATAAAGACAGTCTACATACACAGAGTTGTCTTAAAGATGCTGTGCCAAACCTTCATTCTCAAAATAGTGAAACAGACCAGATCCTTTTTCGGGCATTCAAGTTTTAATTTCTGATGCTTACTTCTTGAGTCTAAAGAAGGCGGTAGCTCGATTTGAGGGAAGTACAGGGTTGTAAGGATCTGCACTCATTCCTCTGGTGTAGCATTCAATGGCGTTGTCATATTTCCCCTCTTTGAAAAACGTGTTTCCCTGATGACAAATTCTTCTTTAATTTCTTCATATACTCAATACAATAGGACTTTCCAGCAAACATTTACCTTTTCTTTCTCAGCAAATGCACCATCTTTATCAACTGCAGCTTCTTCTGAGTCTGACTCATTTGATTCTGCAGGACTTTCATCCTTGTCCAGTTCAGCCAGAGCATTGTTCTGTCAATCCCAAGCAAACAAAAAAACTTCCCATTACATGAGATTCCCATTAAAACCGTAAATTTTACAAGTAATGCAAAATGATTAGCTACCACATCAAACTTTTCCCATGATCGATAGTCATAGGATTTTATTCTTGCTGCTTCCTTGGATGCGTCTCCGTTTCTTTCACAGCTGCTTGTGGGAACCGTCTTTTTCTTTTTGTCTCTCTTCTTTGCTCTATAGTCCTTATTTCGTACAGGTGGGAGCTTTTTCTACAACGCAAAAAGAATGATGATCCCCTGAAAAGTTGTTAACTGACGTCGAAATTAGTGAATGAACATCTTCACACGAAACAAACCTCAACTTCAACAGATCCTCCGGTCCTGAGCTGCTCATCCTTTCGCTTCATATCAGCCTCCCAGCTCTCCAGGTCCTTCATGAAACTGTGCAAGTCCTCGGCGTTCTGTCGCATCTGAAGTTGCAACTCAAGGGCTTTGTTTCCCCCAGACATGCCCCCTCCTGCGAAACAGACATTATTTTTGCAAGATCTCTTCAATTGCTGTTGTCAATCCCTCATCCGGCTCAGGGAAATACGACAATAACGCCGTTACCCTTCAGCATGCTAATGTTAGCTTGGACACATTGGTGGATATATTCGGTAAAAAAATGTTTCATGCAAAGTACTCCGCGGATTCTTGACACCTGAATAGTACCTTTCACTTCTTTCGCCAGCTGATAATCTCAATAAAGATGTATTATGGTCGTTTTAGCTAAAACAGTGCCGTTCTCACAACTGTAAGTTTATGTTTGGAGCCTTGACAATATACCAGTAGCCTTTGCGTCGTTGAGTTTGCGCAGCACGTAACTCAAGATCGTCTATATCAACTGATCACCCTTATGTGTATATTTCAAAATTCAGTTTGCAGATAAATTCAGTCTATCACGTTACTCAGTAAAATAAAGAAAGGGGTTCAGATTTGTCTACAAGCATACATTTTGATGTCATGCTGTCTTTGCTACTCTCAGCGAAAATATGTTTTTTTTCCTTCAGTCCACCTACCACCTTCAGAGTTAACATTGTTCTAAATAATCGATCTTTGCCTTTGATGGCACCCCTTACATTTAAAATGTGTTGCTTTTAAATGTAATTATGCTATTGAGTTAAACCAAGATAGAAAATATTTTTGTCATCTGAAACTCGTTAATGATTTTATCTATTACCTTTGACCGATACCACGTGATCCGCAAAACAGGGATGACCTCTCTTGCTAGCTAGCGCTAAAGGTTCTCGAAGGGATATATGCTAACAACTCTAACTTTGTGTTACATTTTGCAGAATGGACCAGACAAATAAAGAGGAAGATTATTATGGATATGACTTATACCCTGACAGGAATTCGAGGAAGAACGAGAAGGGTTTGGTCTCAGAGAGCCTGTTCACTTTCAACCACAAGTGTCAGCTAATGTTGCAGTTAGCAGTGGAAACTAGTGAGTATCAAGTCTCCTGCGAGACATCTCCTACTACACATGCGAAAATAATGTCATCTCTTGTGCGTATATTATCACATTAAAGTAGTCCCCGGTGAATATTTTTTGCACTGCATTAATGGGCTAACTCTCATTAGCTTAGATAGTTTGTGAAATAGCTCTGTTTGCTGACAGTGGAGAGCAGAATTTAAAGCTCTGGAAACTCTTCCTTTGCCTCTTACAGGTCCGTATGCCAAACTCCTCCTCAGTGCCATGAAGAATTCGGGGTGGTAATTGTTTTTGTATTTCTGAAAACATGCCCCCCAAGAACAAGTCCTGTCATGGTCCTCTAAATTTTGGTTGATTCATGACATTTACAATGTTGTATTTGTTTGTGTAATTCTACTTTGGTCTACGTGTTTGACACATTAGGTGCTTTAAACAAAGCCCCATACTGAGGAACACTTCAAAACTCACTATCCCTTTTTATGTTTTGTACAGCAAAGTTCTAAAAGATCGACATTTCTCGTGTGAAGATTGTGACGGGACAGTCAGTGGTGGCTTCGATGCAGCTTCCTCTCAAGTAAGAACTACAGAATGATTTCAAACAATGACAGAGATACAAATTTTGCAGAGGAACTTACAATGCCTGCAGTGATGTGAATCACATTTGTTTGTAGATTGTTTTGTGTCAAAACAACATCCGCCAGCAGTCACATATGAACCGAGTAGTCACACATGAACTCATCCATGCCTTTGACCACTGTCGTGCCCATGTAGACTGGTTCAACAATTTCAGACATCTGGCTTGTTCTGAGGTGAGCAGCTGTTTTTTTGTTCCCATTTAATAAGTGTGACTCTGGTAATTTTCATATCTTCATACTCAAACCTTGATGTATGCTGCTGTTGTTGAAGGAAGAAAAATAGCTAGCTAATACTTGTAATTAAGATTTCCACAAAGGTCAGGGATAAATAATGTTTTTGTGACTATATTTGGATGATTTAGGTAGGAAAAAAAAAACAATGTAAATGTTTCTGTGTATATTTAAACTAAGTCAAAAACAGATTAAAAAAACTAATAGTGGTATAAATAGGCAAAACGGATGCAGGCACATCAAAAGGAGTGTTGCTTAATGTACACTTTGAATCAAACTGTGGACTAAGACATGACTAGTATGGGATTATTGATTTTAGAAAGGAATTCAAATAGTTTAAGGTTCCTTGGAGTATTTGGGATTGGCATTTAGCAGTTTGAAATATTTGCAAATAAATAATAGAACTTTACCTTAAAAAAAAAAACAAAAAAAAAAACAGCTACACTAAATGGCCACAAGAATTTGCTCACCTGCCTTGACTCGCATATGAATTTAAGTGACATCTCATTCCTAATCCATAGGGTTCAATATGACATCGGACCACCCTTTGCAGCTATAACAGCTTCAACTCTTCTGGGAGGGCTGTCCACAAGGTGGTCCAACGTCATATTGAACCCTATGGATTATGAATGGGATGTCACTTAAATTCATATGCGAGTCAAGGCAGGTGAGTGAATACTTTTAGCCATGTAGTGTATATCTGTATTTTTTTAAAGTGTTAATCATTCTTGAATAAATGAGTAACCTAAATAGTTAATAGAAGCAAATGGGGAAGTTCTTTAGGGACATTGTGGATACTTTATTTCTTTAGAATATGAACATAGTCGTTATTTCTATGAAAATCTGCTTTTCGTCAAAGATTTGATTGTGTTGTTTCTTCAGATTCGGGCTGCTAACCTCAGTGGAGACTGCTCCTTCGTCACTGAAGTGGCAAGATTCAGCTTTGGCCTGAAGCAGCATCATCAGGTACTTTTGATAGGCTAAAAGGGGCTCAAATGGATAAAGCAAAAAAAAAAGAACGGGCATCCCTCCAATCAGATGATTTGATTCTCCACTCTTGTCTGCATGTTGAACTGTGCTTTTGCAAGACACTGTAACCCTAGCTGCTCCTGATGTCCTGGTTAGCATCTTGCATGGCAATTTTTTGTTTGAGCATTTGTGTGAATGGTTAAATTGTTGAGAAGGTGTGAAAGGGCAATATAAATTGAAATCATTTACCATTATATGCTTTATGCTTGCACAGGAGTGCGTCCGAGGCCGTGCCCTTCGCTCCATCCTGGCTGTTAGGAAAATTAGCAGAGAGGAGGCGGAGAAAATAGTTGACGAGGTCTTTGACCCGTGTTTCAACGATCACGCACCATTTGGAAGAATCCCTCACAGTAATAAGGATGCCAAGTTTGCCAACAGAGAGTATGAAAACAGAGGTCGCTATTATGGAAACCTTTAATGTCGTCAAATTCGAATTTATCTCTCAATGGTGCTTGGCCAGTGTGAGACTGAGGTCTCTAGAAAGCCATCTACAAATTACTTTGTCTAAAACTGATCATATTCTTCCAGAAGAGATTGTCAGTGACACGGTCTTGAATTTGAAGCCCAAGAAGCAGCCCATGTCATTGACTCTCAAATACTAATACTGAATAAACACATTCTGGAGTTATCAGGTACTGAAAGCAAAACCTTAGAAGGGATGTCACTGTTTTTTTGTTGTTTTTTTTGTATTGAAATTTACAGTGAGATGAAACTGTCGAAGAATACGTTACAGCATTTTCAAATATGTTCTCATGAGATATCAGTAGACATCTTAAAAAAAGAAATGGTTGCAAAATTCAAAACCAGACAAAGATTTTGATGATTATTTCATGCACAATCACATATTTTATTGACTGACGCCCAGCAAGGCTTTTCGCCCTCTGCATTGCAGAATCCCTAGTCATCTTTCAAGGTTGAGGTCAGGTCAAAATTTTCAGGGGAGGATTAAGGTTATCCCAGCTCAGATAGGTTGATGCCAGTAACAAGTAAGGTCTTAGTTTAGGGATGATCCTTCTTGAACAAATGCTGTTGAACTGTTTCTTGAGAATAGGCTGTAAGCCAATGCACAAATGTTGGTCATTTTAATAAGTCTCGTCATAGTTGTTTGATGTAATTTGATCAGACGGTGCTTTTAAGGAAAAAACTAGGGAAGTGCCTTTTCAGTGAAATTGCAGACAATGAGCATGGGATGGGACACCACCCATGTGACTGTTACATCAAAGTAAGTCAACATTCTGTATATGATGTCACCCCCCCATGTGACAGTGAAGCACCTGCTTTTGCAGCTTTTCATGAGACATTGCAGCTTGTCCTTGTGCGGTGCTCTATGTTTAGACTTAGAGCTTTTCACTGTGCTCCTGCCCACCTTTTTTATATGGGGAAAAGCTGTGACACCACTGGGGAGGCATAACATGGGAGGAATTGGGACTTGGGTGGTATCTGAAAGGGGAACCACACTCAGTTACTGTGATTAGGCACTTATATAGCAAGCTGAGTCTTTTGATTGGTTTGTGTAGTTTAATGACAAGATGACATTTATGAGTTCTTGTTCAATTGTAAATAGAACTGTTTATGCCTAAATTAAAATGTTCTAAATGAACCAGAAAGTGTTTTTTGCTTCTCATCCGCATGTTTGTGAAACTCAGTTACCTTAATTTTGATAAATTGCAATAGCAAAAAAACAACCTTGATAAAGGAAAAATGTCTTTTTTTTTTTTTTTTTTTTTTTTTAAACATTTC
>CAAKHD010000922.1:3423-31963 GCA_901007705.1 Fistularia tabacaria | reverse complement strand
AGAAAATTACAGCGAGGTTGGGGGGAGGGGGGGGTGAGGGGGTTGTAAGAACAGAAACCTGTCGCGAAAGTGTTGGGTTCTTTTTTGCTGTATTGAATCAGATTTAACCCACCCAGACGCTGTGCTTCTCAGCAAAATTCCAGAACCTCAACTACCTATCTGACATTTAGAATTCATTTCAGAATAATTTTTGAATGCTTTCGGTAGGAAAAAGAATGGATGTGATATCAAGATGCCTTAAATATTGTATCTGGAAGACTGAAACTGAGTGTAAACCATGAGATCGCAGCTTTATTGATAATCACTTGTTGAGAGTAAATCAAAAACTTAATCAAAACTGCATAACCAATTCTAACCAGGAGATGGCACTTTCGGACTACGAATCCTCCTCATCAGGACAAGACACTTCAAAACCTTGCTGTTATAGTTGGATTTATAATTGAATATATTTCATGAAGTCCAACTCCAGGTGAATGTTGGGTCTTTTAGGAGCAGAGACACGGTGCAGTAATCAAGCTGCTGCTGTGAAGAGTGACAACTTTCATTATTTTGTTATTATCTATTTTAGCAGGCAGCACCCACAATGATCTAATTAGGATGCTCAGGCAACACTGAAATTCCTTCACTAATCTGCTGTAGGACAACACATTAACCCCAAGAGCACTAATGAACTCATCCCATTAATTAGAAAAATGCCAGATTTAGTTGTTCCATGGACAGGCAATAAAGAGCGAGGACACCCACTTGCCTTTGTGAAGTTTTAAAGCGCCTGTTCTTCATGGGGTGGAGCTGATAATGTGAGAATGCTGAATAATTTAGCCATGAATATGACAAGGATTGAGTTATCAGTATTCCCAGTCTTTTCCGATCAAGAAGACGACACATGTTTCCACACAACTTTGACACACACATTTCCTTCAAGGTCTTGGATGACTTTGTGATGCATTTGAGAGAAAGAAGAGGAGAGAACCAGGGAGAGGTTGGACGGCATGGCATTCTTTGGCTAGGATGGTAATTTTTTGTCACCCCATCTCCAGCACTCTCAGGGGAAACACTTGAACAAAGAAAATATATTGAGTCCAGTCGCCTGTTCTTTAGCCCGAGGAGAACAATCACATTGGGCTGATTGAGGACAAAAGTGCATGTCTAGAGATGGCCACAGTGAATCCTGTTTTTTTTCAGTGAGCAGCAATGGCTGAGCGCCGTACTGATTAATGTCCCTATGAGAAAATATAATATACAAAATATCATAATGTACAATGATCAACAGGCTTAATAATAAGCGATGAACCATGTTATTCGGGTAACATTGTCCCTGATAGTAGCATCAAAAATGATAAAATTGTTGTAGGTTTGCGATCAAGTAAAGAACTTTTGGTAATTTGACATTTGTTTTTCCTCCCTTGGTTTAAATATTTTTAAATATTTGAGTTTGTTTCACTCTGGTAACCATAAAGCTACCCATTGTATGTTTACATCCATTGTTGTTGGATTTGGACAAAAATATTGAGTTTGATGTTTGTTTCAAAGTCTAGTTTATTAAACTGCACTTTAAAACATACTATTATTGGAACACGATTTGTTTTATCAAGCATTTTTTTCTAAAGTGCCTGTTTTAGTCTAATTTTGTTTCCACTGTCAACCGGATCAATTTACCTTTTTAAAAGGTGTAAGCCAATATAGATAAAATTCAATGCTACTTAATGTATGGGAAATAGTGAAATACACTGATGTCAAAAGAAAAAGTTGAGATAATTATGATTCACGGCACAAATTCTCTGGGGGCAGACTGATTTGCATGCCCAAATCAACCATCTAACCTGACAATTAACTTCCCCAGCAGGGAGTCTCTGTTTGGGGGCCACTGTGGGGGGTGGAGTCGGTGGTGGAGTGCATGCAAATCAATTAATTATGAGTGCAAGTTGGGGATTAATTAAGGAGTTAGATAATGCTGGCAGAGACCACCTTTTAAACATTTGTTACTTGTGTGTAATTTAGAAGTCTCAGAAGACTTTAATTCCCAAACAATAACCACCTTGAGATCATAGTAGTCAGTAGTCATTGATAGTTGTTTCGCTTAAACAAATCAATTTTATACAAGAAAAATAATCCCCCTCAAGTGTTTTCTGTTTCATGTGGATTCTTTTTCCAATGTAATCATTATAACTTAAGTCAGCACAAATTGAAATCCTGCTTATCTTTGCTCCTTAACCATACTAATATTTTAATTTGCCTCATTTCTCATAGAGCTCAAGGTCACACACGTGCTTATTGTAGCTTTAAATTCCCGTCTCTTTTTATATGGATGCAGTATGTAGTTGAATGCAGTGGTATAATTTGGTATGGCACAGTTCTGTGTCATTTTTTTAACCATATTTTTCAATTTTTTTGACAAACACAAAGTTTAAATGTGCCAATTGAAGGGAAACTACATGTCTGATAATGTCAGTGAGTGTATTCTTTGTGATTTACCGAAATTATTTGTGTCAAATCAATGTCATCTCATATATCGTTGTATCCGCTTTGACTTATGGATCATGATGCTTTTTTGAAATACTAAAATATTAAGATATCTTTGTATTCAATTTAAAAAAAAAAACAATGAGTTAACCAAAGAAACCACTGATCAAGTAGACCAGACCACTAAGTAAGTCTCAGAGATATGAGACCATTTCCTGACCCAAATCTCCTTCCATCAAGTGTTTTAAAGTATAGATAGCAGTTTAGCCTAATACAAAAGCAGAATGAAAAACAGGGATGAATTTGTTGTGATTACAGTCATTCAACACATTTCCATGGCAGAGTGCATACAACATTACCATCCACCGCCTGCATGCAATCATATTGGAATAGTTTGTGGTTTTGTGAAAGTTGCAATTTATTAGGAAGAACTGAATCAGACTTCCACCAAGGCCAGAAGCCCACTCTTCTATAATATGTAAATCTGCAACTTCCACCACTGCATATATTTAAAGGGCTTTTAGATCCATAGTGATGAATGAATATTCAGAAATGTTGAGTGTTACAGACAGTTTAATCTGCTCCTTGATTCAGTTCCACTCTAAAATATAATGAGATCATCCTTGGCCAAAACTTCCACACTACTCCAAACGTCCAACGAGACTCATGAAAATTGGTTGTTTTGGCATAATCCTGCTGGGACACAAACTAAACATAACCAAAACTAAACTGAGATAATGGCCCACTGCAAAAAACTGAATCTATGTGGGCTAAAAAACAAAGTACTCTTTGGACCTATTCTGAAATTTAATAGTTTTGAGACGTTTCCTTGCAAAAACCTGAAATGAATGACACTAATTATCTGGCACAATAAAGCTTTTTCATTTGTAGCCATGATTTTGTGATTGTGAAACAGAAAAGTAAGTGTGTGGTTTGTACGCTTAGATTCTTGATTTAAGAATATACATTACACATTATATTATCATAATACATATAAATATGTTATAATACATTATATTGTCCTAAAATGCAATGGACTTGACAAATGCATCGATCTTGGGTTCTTTTTTGGTCTTCAGAGGAAAGACAGGTGATTCTCTGACAAAGCCTGTTCAAAATTGTAAAGTCAGCAGAGGAGGAGTTGTACTATTCAAAACCCATAATTAGATATAACGAGGCTTGGGTTCATTCTAAGGTCACGTGGTAGAAAATGTCATCTAAAGTTTTGATATGAGGTTTTCTACATTTGTGAGATGTCTCATGTAGAACAACTGGGGGTTCTATGAATGAACATTGATTTCCTTCAATAATTGTCCTCCTTTTCCGGGATTGTCTAATTTTGCAACCCTGTCTAGGCCTCAACTCCAGCCTGACGCCCACACTATACAAGATGCACAAGTAAAGACTACCCTGCTTCTCGCTGCAGTAATATACTGTTTTGTAGTACAAAATTAGCAATTTGTAGTTATTTTGTACTTGAATACTATTAGTGTCAAAATCAAGTATTAATCTTGTATTCATTTTTGGGGTTGAGTCTTAGAACATTGAATTGGTGACTTCAGTCTGACTGTAATTCATAGCCCTATTTGAAACCAAAGTTTAAATCAGAGATAGTTATCATTTTCCCTAACCTCTCGCAATCACTTTGGCATCATTCCATCACATGAGAAGGCTTCTTGTGAATGAGTTCTAGCAGACTGTTAATATTCACCGCAGAAATGTAGATGACGTCGAGCACGGTAATTAATGCATGCTGGCATTTGAATCTTCATTTTGCTATTAGTATGCATGGTATTAATTAGGCCTAAGTGATTAACATAACAAGCGCTGGACAATGTCCTGGGGTAAGAGCTGGGCTGTTTTTCTTTTTATTAGTTCTCCCTAAAGCCACAAGCTCATTAATAAACCCCCAACAGCATTCTACTCTAACCTTGACAAGTATTGTCAGTCATATATTTGTTTAAAATGATGCAGTGAACTCTCAAGACTGAATCATAAGCTAAGAAATATGCAAAGTACACGAGGAGAGACAGGAGAATTAAAACTAGAAAAAATATATAATAAAATATATTTTTTAAAAACACAGAGGAAGTAGAAACTATATATGTACTGAAACTCAGGGACACAAAAAGAAAAATGATAGAAAATGGTTTTGTAATTATTTGTCAAGGAACTGCATTATCATTTGGGAGAATTCTACAGTTGATGAACAGCAATACATACTGTTATTTTGTACATTTCTGAAGTCAACTATCACTCTGCCACAAGAGGCAGAGCATTGTCTTTGTACATGTGGCTATGCATTGAAAGTTAACACAGTATCTGTCAGCAAATTGTCAACAGGGAATATGTATTCATGTATTTTGAGTCATGCCATTAAACAGAAAAATCTATGGTTGGTTTGCTCTCCACTTCTGATGACAGATTTTTAACTAAGCGACACAAAGTCTGAGTTGTAGGCACTCCCGCCTCACAGCGCAAAGGTCCTACACTGAAATCCAACTGGGGCCTTTACATGTGGGGTTTGCAGGCTCTTCATGTCTGCATGTTTTCTTTCCAGATTCTTTGGCTGTCAAATGGGATTTCCCCAGTATCCTGTCCAACCCTGTATTGACGATATATGAGATAGAGAATGACCTAGGGAAAGATTTCAAAGTGATCAATTGATATAGAGCTTTTACTGGTTACGAACAATTCTCTGTGGGTTGACCTTTTGCTGTCGAGAAGATAAGAAGAATCGAGCTGTTTTCTTGTTGATTAGTCTGGCCTCCAAGAAAGAACGGCTTCAGCATGAATACTCATGAAATGGATATAAATATACTGATTCATGTGGTTCCTCAAGACAAGTAATGTGAGAATGAAATACCCTTGAAATGAGGAAAAAAAAACTGAAGAATCTTTCAGCCATCTGAGTCTTGTCATTTTGCAGAATTCTGTTATTTTCAAAAGTTTCAGAATGAAAGGAGCTAACTGCTATTATACATTTCTGTACTTGAAAAGTATAATTGTTTCACTGAATGAAGTTCTGACTGTAAAGTGGTAACCAGACCAAACTCTATGAGAATAACTTTTCATTGCAGACCCAAATGGTGCAAGTCAGAGAGGTATTTGGGTTGGATTCCTGAAGTCCTGTCACAACAGATGCAAGTGTTTCCTTTAAATTCTTTGTCATTTGAAACTCCAAGGGCATCAGAGGCTCACCTCATTTTCTGGTTTGCCCCATTTGTGCGATGCGTTGGACCCTCACCGAGCCAAGCAGGGAGCCATTGGGACTTCCAATTCATTGAGGGGAGAAGCAAAGGCTTGCCTGAAGGGTGGACTCTGTTCTCTGGCGAGCCAATTTAGTTTGACCTCTCATCTCGTTTCTTGCGTTGTGAGTCCAGATAACTGTCCACCAATCTGGTGGCTTTGTCACAGCTCTGTGGTTGAGCTCCGATAGCAGCAAACCAGGTCAGCCTGAATATCTACAACCGGGGGGATTACCGTGTCTGGCTAAGGACTCATTTGAGAGGAGGATTGATGCCTTTATGCTGACATTTGCTCATCTTAAAGTGTGCCGCTGGTGAGAGAAAGGCCTACTTTCCTGTCACAAGAAGGTCAAAGGTTTTTATTTTTGCTATCTTCAAGGTGTCCTTAAGCACGAGAGATAAAAAAAGATTGAGCAACAACCATATCTTTAAGTGTTTATCCCAACTTAAATTCATGCAGGCAATTTCTTTGTTTTATTATTGTAATTCCAGGTTAAAATGTCAGACCAAGGTCACATGACCCATATGATCTTGAGATTTTGGACAGATATAAGTTAAACTGACATCCTACCATCATGATTTTGACCGAAATAAAAAGGGGGTTCATTTTTTACGACTGTTAATGCTATGGAAGAATATAAACATGTATTTACCAGAAAAATCGTTCAACAAAAACACAACTTTAAACCTAATAAATCTCCAAATAATTTCAATTTCCCTTTCAAAACCTGGACTATTTAAACCTCAGTATGAGGATCATTTTGCAAAAGGTGGCAAATCTGTCTGAAATGGTATCTTCGGCACACATTGTGCTCAATAGTTAACACTAGATGAATCATGATCAGTCCACAATAACGCTTTAAATATCACATTCGGTGGATATTATCTAGCAACTGGGGAAAGCAGCCCCTTTGATTTTCCAATGAACATTTATGATTTGAGTAAAGAGAAAGTCAGTGACATGACAAAGACAGATGGCTACCAAAGATGGACTTGTCACAACCTATTAATTTGAAGATAATCAGATGAACACATATTTATGTCTGCCTTTTTCCTGGGTGCAGACATGAGCCATTTCAAAATACATTTTACTCTTGATTTACTCTCATCAGTATTGCTTAAAAAGGTCCTTCTGCAATTGTGCAATGAGATTGTCTTTCAACAGTCAATTCTTTTAAATGTTTTTGTGGAAACAACTGGATTCCATTCATGTGCATTTCTGAAAATTGGTTAATTTATGAAATGATCCCTCTTCAACATCAAGTGGATGTGTTCGTTACAGATTATTATGTGTAGTTCAATAAGAGAGGATGATTAGAGGCTGGTAGAGCCACTGTCCAACCAAAATTTTTGTGGTATTTTGCATATCAGTGTGTTTGTGTGTTTCTTTTCTTTTTTCATATCTGAATTGTAATTGTGTATGTCACAAATTAAAAATAAGAACCAGTGAAGTCATATTATGATGATATGAAGTTTGATCAGGGGATATTTTTCTGATAGTTTGTACTGTTTTGCACTTAACAGAATCCAAATATGTGACCAACACAGTTTTCGTAGATACCTGGAATAGAATTGCATGAATTCAACATTTTTTTGAAGAATGTCCATGACCAGAGGTGTGTGGAGCCACTAGAGGTCTCTGCGGTGCTGCACTCTATTCCACAAAAGCTGTCTGATAATACTTGGACTTTTACTGAATTCATTTCAATTTGTTAACCTGTATCCTCAATAGTGGAACTGGCAACATTTAAATCTTGTTTTAATTAATGAACAAGTCTGTGTGTGACACAAAACAACACTTTTTATGGAAAAGCATGATCTGTTTTAATTACCTAATTATGTTGACAAACTACACATATTTTATTTTGGTCCTGAACAATGTTTAATGTTTCTTTTACACAAATATTAATTGCTTAAAAATGACTGACTCATCTTCAAGTTCATTAGGTAGGAAAACGCAGTGATTGGTTTTACCCCAAAGGCCATGATGTCTCTGCCAGCTGTAAATCTTAGTCTGTGTGATAAAAGACTTTATAAGTAGGATTGTTTTTTCCAAGAATGAGGTATGTCTCACTTGTGTCTGCAACTTTTTTTCTTCTATTCCAGTGATACCGTTTCTCCCCTCTCTCCATTTACGGGGACAGAAAATAAATCCCATACTCAAAACCCACTTCTGATGGAAAATGCAGCTGTTTGCAAGTTTGCAAACTGAGAGAGCCTGGAAACAGCTTGTAAGGCACGATTTGACTACACTTCTGGTCTTCTGGCTGTCTAACACAAGGGGACAAAGCTGTGGTTTCACATGGTTCAACATGCTGCATGACTCACTCACCAGAAACATGTCTCTCCCCACTACTCGGTTAGGATGGATGACTTACTCCACGGTAGGTGAGGACCAAACATGGCATGCCAGAGTTTGGATGATACATAAGAATGACGCACTCTAAAAATGCACAATGCAAACCCATGAAAATACAAAAGATGAAAAAAGTATGTAAAAGTTAGAAATTCAACTTGACAGCTGATATAGGGGGCTCTCTTTATTATCAAAGAGGAAGTGGTTAATTTTAGATTCTGAGGTCTGCTTGTGAGGGTCAGAGATGGGACTTTTTAAGAATTTACTATTGGATAATGTTTTTTTATGAGGGGATGTTATTTGACATTCACAATATATATTATAAACCTTTTGTCTGAATCACAAATATACAAATGAATAAATGATAAAACTGTGATTAAAAGAGATGCAATAGAAATCATATGTACATTAAATAGCCATTACATAGAAATGAAGACATGAACTGCACCGCTCTCTTCATTCTAAAATGATTATATTTGAAATATCTGTGTGTCAGCAGTGTCAACAATCATTCGAGCATTTTTCAGTCTCATTGGGTTTAGAGACCTCAATTTCTATATCTATATTAATTTGTCCTTTTTGATTTATTTTCAGCAAATTTCATGGTGAGCTTCCTGCTCAACATAAAATGCCAGACTCAGCTTATAAGCATATCTTAAGAATAATTTAAAAGTTAAGGTGACAGGTTTTTTGGGGAGAGTTTGTTGAGAGAAATGCAAACCTTGAAGTGGACTGAACTACATTTAGTATTCACAAGGTCAGAAAAAATGTCTGCAGATTAGTATGTGGTGCGCTCCATAACTTTAATCTAACTTCCCTTTTAAGTAACCAAGAAATGTAACACATTACAGTTTTAAATTCTAAAATCAATTGTTTGCATTTGTTCAAAGTAGATCCTATGCCATAGCCAATTTAGAGGGTATGGGCACTTAAGGTTCGATATGCTTTTGAAATCAGCAAGAACACAAATTGAGGGCTCGTGCCACAAGAGGGGCTCGTGTGGAAATTTGAGTTTGTGACGATTAGGACCAGAAACTGCTGTGTGGCTGATGCTATTGTGCACAAGATCTGCATTGCCCTTATATTGCTGGACAAGGGTACATCAAACCACCCTGTTAAAGAGGAGGGTATAGAGTACTGAAAACCACATAGTTCATGGGATTGCTTTAATTATTATTATTTTTTTTAACTCAGTCTTTAGCTATCAAACATCGTATTGTAAGTTGTCCCATCATTTTTGTACTGTTTGAACAGAGAAAAATACATTATATTTCACTTATACTATCTTATATTTCACTTATAATATATTTCGATGTTATTCAGAGATAACTTTGTACCAGCAGTGCTGGGAATATCAACCAGTCAGGCTCATTAAATTTGAAGAATGGATTGGAATTTCGTTAAGAATAAGGAGAATAAAGAAATCTTTCTTCGACGCCAGTCGGGTCAGTAGAGGCAAGACATGGACAGGAATGGAACAGCACAGCAGGTAAAGTTACACTCACATCCAGTTCTCAGCCTCCTCTCAGGCCAGTGAAGTGTCGTCTTATCAGGAGCCAACAGTCTCAGACTATGGCACAGGAGATGGATTTCATAAGTTTGTTGTCTTCTACATTCAAGATTTTGCAACAAGACCAGTGTTGTAATCTAGCAATATATGATCAGTGTCTGATACTGTGGTTAGTCTGTTGTGCAGATGTTTTTAATGAAAGAGTGTGGTGTTCAGTTGGGGAAAATGTGCCCACATGTATTTCTCCAACTAAGTATTTGTGATAATATGTACTATTAGTGACAGGCTCTACAGGCAAATGTGTGAAAACAGCAGTGCCACCTACTGTAGCATGATAGCAGCCCTGTTGATACTTTTAGAAGTGCATTTTTAAGATATTAGTGGTTTCGAGCCTTTGACTGTGGTCAAGAATTAGGAATCAAGAATAGCTCCCCTAAAACTTCCACTGTTGTCGAACTTTAGAAAACCTTGTGGTTACTGTGGACTATGGTGATGACAAAAGATATATTGTCATAAGTTCATGAGCCATTATTCAAAATTTAGATGGTGACATATTTTTCATTTTAGGAAAACAATGAGAGGAATGCTTATCTTCAACGCTGCCCTTTTAGTACACCACTTTTCCACTTTCAAGAACTTAGCTTTAAAATACTGTGTGGGTGTCAGAGTGATTGCTCTAGCCTGGGCCAGCTGATTAAAATCAGGTGTTACTTCATGACTGATGCAGTGTGTGCCACATGTGGGCCGCTGTCGGGTTGGTAATTACAATACTTTCAACGATGTGGGATTCTCCTTTTGATGTGTATTTGTTGCTAAGTCTTTATAGAACTCAATGAGGGACCATCTGGGGCCAAATCACTTTATTTGTGTGGCACTTGTGCTGGAAAACTGGATGTAGCATTCAACATTTTCTTTGAAGAGCCCAGGGTTTGTGATTTGAAACCTTGGATGAGATCGTACACAATCGTAACATCAAATTCTCATTATGATTTGTATGTAGCCTTCACGAAGCAGAAACATTCATAACTGCCCATATTTTGTTATAAATAGAGATTTTCTTTTTGTTAATTTTAATTAAAATGGTATGCATTAATGCAAAAGAAAACGGGATTATTACTGGGTGTTGAAAAACATTGTTGTTTTAAATTAGTCTTAAAATGAGCTCATCAAACAGTTGCAGTAATAGCTTCTATGACTGACCTTTGACCAACCAGCAGCCAATAGATTTGTTTATGGTTACATAGGATGCTCTTCTACTGCAAGTCTTGATGTTCAATTTTCAATTTTTAGCTACTATCCAATTTTTGGGCTGTTGACATATTCTCTACATTTAATTCTGAAAACTACTGAGAAATGCTGCTGAGGTTAAATTCTCTCAGGGACAGAGAAAGAGAATTCTGGGAAATGGATGAAAACGAAGCAGAAGGGAATAGGACACGGTAAGATAAAGTTCAAATATTAATCCAATGATCCATCCAAAGTACGATAATTTAAGGGCTTACTTTTCCTTTCCATTATTCATTAAAATAAATCAATGTATTATTTGCTCTAAGATTATCACTGTAGTCATATGTATCATCTACCAGAAAAATATCTTTCTTTTTAAATGAAGCACTTGTTTGTATAAAAAGTGCAAGTCTTCAATAAAAAACAATATTGGAATTCTACACTAACAGCAACATCTGGACAGTTTGAAAAGTCATGGACAGTTTGCTGCAGGTGGCAGTGGGTGGGGGTTCATATGGGTTATATGGACCATGGAAGTTCAATTCATACAGACACGTCACAATCCCAAGTCACAGACCGCTAGGAATACTGAAGCAACTCAAAGTCTCTGAAAAAAATTAAGTATAGAAATCAACATAGTTCTTATGTTAAAAAGGCTTCCAGTGATCCAGTACTCAATGCTGGTAATGTTTCATGCAAGCTACATTTTATAAATGTTGCAGTTACCATGGCAAATCACGGTTACTTGAATCCCTTTTGTTCATTTATACCCACAGGTGGAGTAACACTGTCTTTTTACAAATCAAATAGTTCCGTTGAAAAAGAAAAAAGAAAAGAAATGTCTCGTTTAGAGCCAAGATAATGGAAATGATTATGTTTCAGTTTCATTCACTATCATGGAATACGCCGCTGCAATTTGTCCACCTGCACCTCTGAACAGCAGGCTTGGTAACAATTACTGGCCCAGGAAAGAAAACATTACAGAGTCATTACAATAATGATAGTAATTCAGGCTAAGATAGATATAGACTCCGCAGGCCATCTCTCCACCTCCCTCTTCCTTTTTTTTCCTCTCCCACCTATACCTTGACTTTGAATCCTATCCTTATTTACACTATTTTGACACTTTGTCCATGTTAAATTACAGTTGATCAGGTCAATATCAAATGGCCTCTTTTATTAATGGCTTTGTATAACTTCAGTTTAAAGCCTCATAAATCAGCGATACAACACTCAAGACACACCAAACAATAATTTTACAGGATTATTACAACGCAAAAAAATCCTCAAAAAATGGGAGGGCTGGTGACCCTTTCTGCCAGGCAACAATTATTTATGTTTTAGAGCCCACAAGTGCCAAGATGTTATCCAAGACACTGACGGAGCCGCCACACAGTGCTGCTGCCATCCAGTCTGGAAAACATTTAAAAATCTTTGTTATGAAGAAAGCGCGTGATGCTGTTCCTCATGGAAACATGGCTCCAGTTTCCATCTGGAGCTTGCAGTGTCAGTGTGGGAGGACATGTGTACATTTCAGCACAACAGAGCAGATGATAAAATAGCTTATGAAAAAAGACAAACGGCTGCAGTTTCTCTTCTGGGTGGGCCCAGAACCTCATGACTTATGGAGTTTGGGAAGAATTGTTTTTTCGAAAACTCAGCAGTTTTGGGGATCCCCCACCCCTGAAAACTGTAGAAAATGAAAATCTCTTTAAAACTTTTTATCTGATGACTCCTGGACTGAAAATTGGTGGAATATATCTCACTGTATTTTACTCTATTTAAAAAAGAATTTAGAATGTAAGCAATGTTTTTAAGCCATTTTGAAGACACATCATTTATGTTTCAAAGAACAATAGGTCTTATAAAGTCTTGTCATGTCAAAAGTTGGCAAAATATAGCTGATCTATTAATTTACATTATATTTGCTAGAACTTTTTAGAGAAAATTAAATTTGTGCCTGAATCATGGGCATCGAGCAGAAATTGTTTGGAGAAGTCCCTGCCAAGTTGTGATGTACTTTGTCCTGGTTTTGACAACACTTCATAGGCTATGAAAATGGTTTTAAAAAGTAGAGAGATTTCTCTGCACAAATTTACCGTTTGATAAACTCATTACAAAACTTTTGGGTTATTAAGTGAAGCATTGCACCCATAACGACATGATATTAGCAAATGCAAATAAAAATGAACATCTATCAACGAAGATGTCAATTCAAAATCATCTCCATGTGAGGCATCTTTCTTCATGTGACACTGCAGGTCAGCCTGCTCTTGATGTGAACATTTGACCCAAATATAAAGAAATGGGCAATTGTATCATGGCTGGAATGTACCTTAACCAATTCTGTTCAAAGATTCTGTTCAGCGCAAGGACATCCATACCTGTATGTAATGTACTAACATTTGCTATAAATCCGTCAAAACAGGCAAACCTTCGGGCAACATGGAAAGGAAATATTCAAAACCCTTGGAGGACTGTCCTCAAAACAGGACCATTCCCAAAGAAGCAGGTCAATTAAAAACCATTTTAAATCAAGGGCAAGGTTAGTCACAGCAAGTCCAATAGATAATAATGCATCTGATTCCATTTTGACAGCCGCTTCTTGGCTGTCTTAGTAGTGTTCTGGAAGGTAAGGCTGTGATTGCATTGAGGAAATTGAGAACATACCTACAATATGACATGTAAAAGCAAACTATCATTTATTATCCAGATGTAATTTATCTGGGCTGATTAAGCATTGTATTTTTTGTCATTTTTGTTTCAGTCTCCTATGACAATCTAAATGTGGTGTCAGAGATCTCACCCTTGCAACAAGGCTATAGGTTTGACAATGAAAGTTAGCTATCAGCAGCTTTCGAAAAAAATCTAAGGTTTGTTTTACATCAGCTTCAATGAAACACCGCTTTCATTATAGTTAACAATCAAATCAAATCATCCAGAGATGACCTGCACAGCTCCAGACAGGTCTCTACAGTGATCAGGCTCAAACAGCACTTGTCTAATGGCAAAGTGGGAAATCCCCCATTCTCCAGCAGCTCTGCTGAATGATGTACTTTTCTCTCTGAAAGTTGAAGCGAACAATAAATATTCAGCAACCCAGTTGCTGTAAAAAGAAGCCTTGTCTGCATAACAGAGCATGCCAGAACACGATTGAAGGGTTCGCAGTGTGACGTTTGTGTTTTTCATTTGTCAGCGTGTAGGTTGAAGACATCTTGAGATCCCAGAGGCCGGTGAACTCATAAAATTACAATTTTTCTGTTCTGCCCTAATTTGGGATCCACATGAGAAAATTGCACTTGTCCTCAAGCCAAGACAAGAGTCATTCCATGTGGAGGAATGGGGCATATTGTAATCATTAATGACTGGCAAGTATGAATAAAGTATTTGTTAATTGCTATGATATTCCAGTTGACATGTAAATTACAGCGAGCTAACCTTTCTTTCCAGGGTACTTATTGAAGAACCAATTGAGATTTTGGCTTGAAAAAAAGGTACACGATGGAACGTCGTTTGGCAGTACTCCCTTTACTAAAACTTAATGTGGCCCATCAGGTTGCACAAACAGCATTTGGCAGCTTGTGGATTCAGTAAACAGTGGAGAGGTTAACTTTTGAAAACCCTCACACTTTTTCATCAGATTGGGTCTTTACAAAGACCTCTCATCAGTAACAAAGGGGGAAGGTATTTCTTCTTTTTAAAGAAAGAGGCTCAATTTGCATTGTGTCATGCTGGGCTCTCTTCTCACTGTTGCCCCCCCCCCCATCTACATTGCTTTGCTTTCATTTGTTTGAGTTGTCGACAGCCAGCTTAGCCTGAAATTAAAACCTTTACTGTTTGTTTACTTATTGTCAGCACACGGCTTTTCCCATCATTCCCACAGACACCATCATTCAAGCTTCCTGACAGCCACATTTGATGGAGTGACAGAAGAGTTTTATATGGTCAAAGGTTTAAAATTAAAAACTACTAAAATTGGTTCATTGAATTTCTCTCTGTGAACAAAGGTGATATCTATTTTTGTGAGGATCTATAATCCTGCATTTTGCAAATTAGAAATTTATGTCAGTCCTATGTATCAAGATAGATACAGCTCTTAAGCAAGGATAATAGATCTGATGTCAGTCTCTCGTCACAGTTTAATTTTCACCAACACATTCATTCAGAATTAAGTTGCAGCACTCAATGGTCACGTTTGCCTTAGGAAATCTCTTTTTTTTATTTAATTAATCTTGGACTAACACACAAAAAGGGCAAACAGAAAGTCTGTATGAAGTTTTGTGTATAAGTGTGTCCTGAGGCTCACCTGGGGTCAAGCACTCATTCTGTTCTAGTGTGTTTGCCCGGATTTCAAGTGTTGATTCTTCAAAGGGTCAAAGGTTTGTTAGAGACTGATGATTGAGGCTGTTCTGCTTTATTTACTCTGTTTTTGAGATGGGTGTTTACTTCCACTGCATCCATGAATCAGGTTATAACTCTCATTCGTAAGTTAGAATTTTATTATTAATATGACATGAGATTCTATGAAAGTTGAATGCAGTTACAGACCATCATAATTGCTGTCATGCACAGTGGCAGAATTAAGTATTATTTCACATGTTAATGGTCTGTGTTCATTGATGTGGTCCAGTGCTTCACAATGCATGTTATACAATTACAAACTGTTGTTCATTTGATAATTTCCCAACTGGCGCTGCTGGTGTGATCATTGAAATGCAAAGATCACATTCCATTAAACTGTCTTTTATTCCTAAAATCAATATCAAGTCACTCAAAATCTCAGTCATCATGGAGTCCTTTTTTCGTGTGGTGTGATGGAGTGGAGTGAACCTCCTGGCCATGAATCCATGTTGATCTCCCCTTATTGAACAAGAATTACACAGAATAAGTAGTTCTTTCAAAATTAGAACCTTTCCTACCATCCTCTCTCTAATGTTACCTTTTTTTTTTTCGTTTTCTTCACTTTCATGGCTCCCCTGCCCCCGTTTTTTTACCTTTTCTACCCTACTTCACACTCCATGCAGGCTGTTGTTCCCAAACCTTGGGATCCAGAGTAGCAGTGCAGAAGAGGAGTACTAATAAGGATTTCTAAATGCAGATTCTCATCACAACACAGGTTAAGGGCATGTGGAGACACATCACTGTGCTCACACAATATGCTAAAAGGGCTACATCGGATGTGATGAAATGTTATCCTAATAAAAGAAGTCTGTAAAAGTAGTCATGAATAAAATTTGAGTCTTTCTATTTATGTAACTTATCCATCTTCATTCTCAGAGCCTGACGCTGTCAAATATATTTTTCAAATTCCAACAAATTGAAAACACAATTTCTGAGTGCTAATTAAGCCAGCCACCATTTCACATCTCTGTTTGCATTCACCAAAGGAATGCAACAAAGCTGGTGCTTCAGATAGTGTTGACAGGATGAGCTGAAACCACCTGGTGTATAAACTAAATGTGCAAGGTCACCTCTCTGTTTTTCTCCTTCTCTGGCTTGTAACAAAACGGGGGTCAACACTTAAACAGCCTGAACTCATCCAGGACAAATGTTTAACTCACTATAACCACAGACAGCAATTACCTCCTTACTGGCAATTTGTTTGGGATTATTTTGGAGTGAATTGCCTCAATCCACAGGATATGTGCCTAAATTGCCCCTATATCAGAATGCTGTGCTCTTTGTATGTTTTGATTTGGTTTAAGACCACCATGCCAGGCTTTTCTTTTACTTTTCGCAGTCTTAATTGAGTATTTTCTGTAATAAAATGGCATTCCTTTAAAAATGTTATAACCAAGAAAGTCAAACTTTTAATTCAGTATAATCTGATGAGGTATCTGAGAGGAAATTAAGGAAAGCTTTTAACTAAAGCTGTAAAACTTAACTAAAAATAAATAAATAAAAAGAAGTTCATTGTCCCAGGTGCAGTCAAGCTGCTTGGCCTCTGGTGCTTTGTTGTCAGTATCTTGTTCGTAAATCTCCAATCTCGTCACCTCAGCCCTCAGATCTCACCGTCTTCAAAAAACACACAGGCCAGACCCTCAAACACTTGTTTGAAATGCAGCTGGACTGGACAGAATGAAAAACATGATATCTTTCTGATATAATGAATTAAAAAAACTCATTAACAATGATCTGTGGAGGTAGGATTTGAAGCAAATCTGTGGTCTAAAATGGCATTATTATTATTTTAAATGCATTCCAAGCAGAGGACATTGTATTTGTAGAAAGCTTTTTGAAAGATATGAGGAGTGCTAACTGACCTAGCATGAACAGAAAGTGAAGATAATCAACCATTCAATCATTTTACATTGTTATTTGAAATTATTGATACTGTCCATAATCACTAGTCTGTGACCATGCCTTTGAAACAAATGAAAGACTGACGTTGGTATTAGTTTCAGATTTTTAGGTAATAACCTCACAATAATTTCATGTTAAGCACATATATAGTAATAAGGGCCATTTGTTATTATTTCAAGTTTTGATTTTAAAACTTTGGATTGTTTTTAAATGCAGTAAATTATCATAGGCAAATCTTATCATAGCCACTGGACTTTGATTAGTAGGCACTATTTTTTCTTTGCTAAAGCCAAAGAGCTAGAAAGTCAGCGTTTGTCTTTCAGATGTTTAAATATTTACATTAGGCTTTTGAGTTGAAACATGCATAAATATGCATTTTGTTTTGCTGATGCACTCTAGACAATATTTTCAATATAGTTTATACTTTAAAACATGCAAGTTTACCATGTACCTCATCTTTTGAGGATTAAGATCTGTCTGACCAGCAGTACACTGCAAATGTCCTAATTCAGAGCTCGTGTAAGACACAAACGGTAATTGATTATGTCTGTGGTCTCTCCTAAGCAGTGGATTTTGCAGTCACAAAATTTTAATCTAACTCAACCATCAATGGTTTATTTTAAACAGCCGCTGCCACCATCAAAACCCCAAACTGTAATCACATCTCCATTTGAGTTTAAAAAAAAAAGTTGTCTTAAAACTATTCGGGCTGCTTGTAGTTTCCAAACTCTTTTCTCAGACATTTCATGATGTTTTGTCCTTTATTCAGTAATCCCTTCAAGAGTTGGTGTGAACTTTCTGTATCAATCATGTTCAAAAACTGTGTCATACAGCCCTCATATCAACTTGAAATGGCCTCTGGAAAATATAAAACTGGACCATCCGATTCTGTCTGACCTAATTGGTTTTCCCTCCTGTCACTATCAATGTAAAACGTTTTTTTTTTTAAATTGTAGGATGAGACTGAGTCTTTGAGCTTAGACACCGCCTTTCTCAAATGCTTTCATGACTGTGATTCACAACCTGGTTTCCGTCTCAACCATTATGTCTTTGTCTTTTACAGACATGGGGGTGTAGTTACTGCCGTCTACCGACACACAGGCAGCCCGAGTGATTTAACGCTTTAGATTTGTGTGGAATTAGTCACAGTGGAGTGCTGGCTACAACAGCAGGGAGTTTAAGACATTGTTGGGAAAGAGAAAGCGCGGCGTGGGCTGTTTTTTTTCTCAGTTTTTACGACCCTCAGGTTTCCACCTGTGCTGACACGGCTGAGACTTTACAATAGTTCTGAAAGAGTTACAAGCAGCTGGGTAGAAATTCCAGCCTTTTTTTCTTTCTCCTCTAACCCCTTTCTTTTTTTTAACTCTTTTACTGGAAGGGTAGGGTGGGGGCTGCCGTTATTGTGGAACATTTGTCAGGCAGCCAGTTGTAGAGGCAACTGGTGATTTATTGCAACATCTGCAAGATGCAAAGCCTTTCTATATGCTTTTAATCATAGAAGAGGCATGGCTGAATTGGAGTTTGAAAAGAGATGGTCTAGTAGGGGGTTTTAGGAGCCTGCACTTGGATTCACACTTAAGACAACTTGAGTGAGCATATTATATGACTGTGGGACTTTTGCAGCTCAATGTTACAGAGCTAAATTTGACTTCAACTGTGTTTGTGCCAAGCGAATGGTGTCTGTTCCGAGATATGGTCAAAAAACGCAAGTCTGGATTCAACCTGCAAATGATTAAAATGCTTTGTTATATAAGAAGAAATGCCAAACCATCAGCAAACAGAATACAATACAACAGAAATCTTTCAGGACATTTTTTCCGTCATCAGTTGGGAACACTGACACAAAAGTGAGTGCAAACTCACATACCAAAAGGATGGGTCACATCTTTTTTTAAAAAAAATCTGTATTCTTGTACTAACAAAGCTTGAAACGAGTTCAATGGTCGTAAAAGTCAGACATGATCCCCAAGCAGATTTCCTGAGCTTCATAACAAAGGAATAATCATGTCTTTGAGTCGCCTGCAGCTATTTAATAGTATAAACATCTGTCTCAATGTCGCCACATCTGGCAATAATGAAAGCAAATTAGCTACGAAATTCACAGTGTCTGGCAACAAGATAAGCCAATGGCATGCTAAATTCATTGTCTTGGCTCAGTGTCTTTTGTGCACAAAGCAAAGATGTCCTGGGGAGCTGACCCCAGACCAGAGTCTGACTGCTAACATGAACACTGCAAGTTGATACTGCAAGAATACAGAGATCAGTAACTGATCTTTGACCAGGGGGTAGTAAACTCCATCAGTTGTCTGCCAGTCATTGGTGGTCTGGAGGAATAGTCAACTTCCTGTCTCATTTCTCTGGACGGATAATCAAAGAGAGGAAATTATTCTGCAATCTGGCCTGTGTTTTCCTTTCCCCCTGGCTGCAAATGCAATGGTTGTTCCTGATGCAGACTCAACAGGAGACTCCTGGATCCGCAGTGTTTTTTAAAAGTGGAAACCTTGAATGCCTCAGTCACTTGTTAGGCCACAAATTGTTTTTGGTTGCAGCAATTTCAGAGACTTTCCTGAAGGAGTAAATAAACTATTCCTGTGTTTGAAAGTGGATTACAACCACCCACTTAATTGTAACATACATAGTTAAGTAAAGTGCAAAACCGTGCTGACAAGAAAAGGGTCATGTTTGATCAAGATGGATGATTAAATCTATCACAACAGCTGTGAAAATCACAAAAAGGAGAAAACACTTTCTTCCCACAACCATGACATGACTTCAGGCAAGGTTGTTTTGGCAAAAGATCCTCTTACATGGCCAAGTCTACTGTCTGAGCTTCTTACAACATAATCCAGGTGTCATTAGAAAAGGTTCCCCCACAACTTAAATGGTTTCTGTTTCATCAAGTGATGTGATCCTACATGATGTCGAATGACAACACTCGTAAAGCAGCTTTGAAGTTCAACATGTTAATGTACATAGCATGAATAATAGTATTTTCAGTAAAGAGAGGATTAGAATGGCAGGAACAATATAGAAATCAACAGTAATACACTTTGCTATTAGTAAGAAGTTCACCTAAGAGACTTTGGGGTTCTGGAGAAATTGACATCTGTCTGTTCTGACAGTCTAAATATTATAGTTCAACATGTTAAGAGGGGAGAGACTATTCAACTTCTTGCCAAATGTTCCATAATAATATTATATATCTATATATATATGTAGATATATATATATATAGCACTTTCCATAATGCTGTACAAATGCAAGAAGACAAGGGTAGGACACAAATGAAATCAAAACAATACATGAATTCATTTTCTACCTATTAATTTCTTCTGCCTCGGTGAAATAAACCAATCTTCAACCAAATGGCAATATTTGGGACTGCTCTCATGTCAGTGTGAGGAATATGAAGCTATAGCCATTTGTTTTGATCAATATAAAGAGATACGGAAACCGGGAACAGCAAGTGGCTCTTTCCAAAACATTAGATGTAAAGGAGGAGTTTCAAGCAATTAGTTTGGTCTCATCTCCTGTAAAACTTGCCATTTTACCACTGTTTTCTATGAATTTATCAAACTCAGAAAGACACAAAAATGCTGATATTTTGAGCATTGAACATCTCACCATTTAAGTATACCTGTGATAAGTGGATATGCCTTATGTATTTTATTCTGAGAGTTTTTACCTCCAAGACCATTTGCTAAGGTACAGTGCACATATGGCTCATTCATGTTTGATCTAATATTAAATTTCCATATCTGTGGAGTCATAAAATGTGCGTATTGGGTTGGAAGATTACAAGAAGGCAACCTAAGTATGACACACATGACCCTAACATCAAAATGTTTTAAGTGCTTGAACCTCCGTGTGACTTGACAAGGCAGTTCGCCTCTAATGACTGATCAACTTTTATTTTTCTGTTGATGAAAACGATATATATTTTTTAGACAGCTATAAACTGTGATTGGAGTGATAACAGTGCTCCTAGTCATCTTTGGTTCAAACTTCAGATGACACTGCAATGAGATAAGATAGAGAACTGGGTCCTCAGCGTTTCTCCAGCAGCAACAGCCACAGATGTTTCCCAGGTGTTTGGATGTGTGTGGCTCCACCATGTTGTCTTAATCGCAGCCTTCTCATAGCACTGGCAGGACTTCCAACAAATCCCCTTATTCCTTTGCAGAGGGACAAAGGCATACAAACTAGTGCAGTGTAGCCAACAGCCAGGTGTACTTAAACATTAGTCAGGCAGAAGGATTGGAACTAAATAACTCAAGCCATAAAAACAAATTTCATACACATATCTTTGAATTGTGAAAACAGACCGCTTGGGTGCATAATTGAAACAAATTAAATCAATCTCACTGCTTTTCAGTCCAGTTGTTTTTTAGATGAAAACTTGAGCCAGAAGATAGAGATAGAATATGGTATCATATGGTGCAATTTCCTTCAAAATACTGGCACCATCATCATAAATCTGCTTTTTCATAAACACAGTTCCTCTGTACCAATGAGGGAAGTGCGAGACGCTATCCAAGTGCAAGTTCCAACAGCTAACCTTGTGCACAAGCACACCTTTTTCCCTCATGTTGAAGAAGAGAGGCCTGAAACAACAAACCACCGGGCGAGAAAGGCTGAGAATGAGGGTGGGAGAGGATGAGTCATCCTCAAACACAGAGTATGGCTTGGGTTAAGGAATTTTGGGCCATGCTGTTCTTCTTTTTGTTTGACATAATGTATAAAGAACTACTTGAGGTGTCGTATCCTGTTTTCATTTCATTTGCCATTAAACATGTTTTCTAATCAAATCTATATTCATAAGAAATGATAGCAGCAACAGAAAAGTTGTCATTGTTGTTATTGAAGTAGTTAGTAGAAGTTAATGAAGTAATAATAGCTTGAAATTAAAACTGTGCTTGGTCTGATGCACTCACGAATGCAAATGCTCACCCTAATATTGAAAACAATGTTGTAAAGTTACACATTTTCATGTGGGGTTGTTGATATTAGCCATGTGACATTTCAAGTTTGAAGAGTTTGTCAGTTGCCTTTTTTTAAAACTTTTTTTCATTTTCTATCATAATCTAATCTCTCCTAGAACATCATAATGACATGATGTTCATGATCACATTTGCATCATAATCTACAAACATAATAATATCATTATCTATATACATAATTTTTGTATCGTTATTCTTTGGCCAACACACACAGACACTGACAAACTTGTGAAAGCCATAGAAACAGCGTTCGAAATGATTGACTTATGTATTGCTGAGAGTCTAACATGTGCTTCTGCATAGTACTTAACATAGCAATGCAACAGTTGGTAATCTGTTTAAAAATGTTTCACTTGGTGTAAAAAATAAAATTTTAGGTTAATTGATGTTTTTTTTCAGGCTATGGCCTAAACATTGCAGATATCAGACCAGGATTCTAGTTTCTCTTCACCCATACTCTTGCTTGGCAGAATTTTTTCCAATGCATTTTCAAAACAAATTCATATAACCGATGTCTCCATAATGATAAGTAAACTGTTTGGCAGAATCTACAAGCTTACTTTATAATCCACAATAAAGCCGCACTTTGCTAGACAACAAAATGACTGACGTTCATATTATTGGAATTATCAGCACGATACAAATTCAATTATATATTGGCATGACAGAAAATAATGAAATTTGGTATTTCTTTGATTTTAATCATCCTTGACAGTCTGAAGTTGTAACAATCAACAAACAATATATTTTTTTTATTTATTGTATTTCCCATGTGTAATGAAGACAGTGACATAATTGAAGAGTCTTGTAGCAGCAAACATTACGGTGTTTTTATTCTGTTTACATATGTGCAAAACATTGCTTCATTCAAAGCATAAAAAAACAGGCTGGAATAACTGAACTGGCAGGGCTGCAAAAAATACTCATAAATGAAAACAGGTAAGCAAAAATAATGTCATCTTTTTATATACAATTTACAATTAATAAAATTTATATCTAAAAGTTTATATTCATCTATATTATTTAATTGAAGCTGTATCTTTAAGGATCAGCTTTCATTTTACAAATAGGAAATTTGTCCTTTACATTCACTTGTTGCACATTTGAGGAGTTAATTATTGCAAAAGGGTCAATTTCAGTGAGGTAGAAATTTTCCATTTTTTGGTCTTCCTCTTCATGAAAAAAAGAGCAATAGGAGCTCAGTCCCTCAGCTAGGTGTTCTGCACTGTGAGGCAGGATCTGTCCTGCTGCTGTTGAATGGCTGTTCGTAAACACTGTTGCTTTGCTCCGATGCTGAGTCTCTTTTGGAGTTGTTCTCCTCATGGTCGGAGTCATGATCCGGAGCAGCGTAGGGGTCCTCATGGAGAGTTATTCCATTGTGTAATGCAGGCGGGGCCCCGAATTCTGTGTACAGGTCCTGCTGATACCTCCAGGGAGATTTACCAAACGTACCTGAGTGAGAAATTCGGAATGGTTAGTTCAAATATTAATCACATCTTGGACATTTTTTTCCTTGATGTGTAACCCTACCCATGAAGCTGTTATACGGAGGTGGGCAGTCGTGTCGGATATAGCTGATACCATCTCCCTCCTCCACGGATGGATGGTGGTCAGTCTGCTGGTACGAGGGGCTGTGATGGAGACTGGGATTTGGGAGCTGCATCAGAACAGTGGAGGAGCAGAGGTCAAAGGGCTCAGAAAGGAAGCAGTCTCTCCTATTAGAGTGGCTCAGGCTGCCACAGTAAGACTCTATGCAGACGGGCCTTTGGTCGGTGGAGCACCCTGAAGATGAAGAAAAGAAAATCAGTCTATGTGAGTTCTAGATACGACTCAAACTGTGCCACCTAACTTGGCCTGATTGTTAAAGACTAATGATCAGTAGAAAACATGTAAGCTGATAGAAATTTTGACAAGTGTGGAAAGAAGCAGACCTGTATATGTTTCTGGTGGATCGGCGGAGTACACGTTGTCTCGGCGAAGTAGTGAGCTGATTGGACCTTGATAATGGCAGAGCAGCGGATCAATGGCTGCCTCCATGTCTGCTTCACTTCCAGTATCTAGCTGACAAAGACCTGTGCAGATGAATGAGAAGTGTATAAGGAGTAATAAAGTCACTGATGGCTTTAGTTTTAAGACAGAGTGGACCAATACTTTACCATTCATGTCTTTGGGCTGGAGGTAGAAGCCACTAATTGATGATTGCATATATTGATGGCCGCTACCAGTCTCGGATGGGATGTAGCCATCCTGTCGGTCTGCCAGTGTGCCTTGAGAGGATAGATAGCTGGGGATATCTGCTGGCAAATTGGTCTCATCTGGAGTACAAGGACATGAAAATTCATTATGATATTACCACCTTGATTAAATTAAAACCTGCACACATTTCCATTTATAAGTCCTCCACATAAGGAGATCCAACCTCACCTGTGTTGGTTACACTGCAGTCCTCGCTGCGTCTTCGAGTGTGGTAGATTATTACCACCCAAACCAGTGATGTACCAACTACGCAGCACACAACGGCTATGATGACGATGCCAACTGTGGCCCAGCCATCATCATCTGATCCTGCACCTCCAACCATTCCAACCCCAGCCACGCTCTGCACACCAGAGTCACAATTCGGGTTGGGTATGACTGCAAGCCTAATGTTTCCCCTCTCAGTGCCAAGAGCATTGGACATCTCGCAGGTGTACTTCCCTGCGTCTGTCTCAGCAGCGTCCACAATAATGAGGAGCTGATTGGCAGCTGCAAAGAAGTGCCGCTCTGTCACCAACAGTGGACTATCATCTTTTGTCCAGTTCAGCCTTGGGGGAGGGCTGCCACCAGCAATGCACTGCAAGACTGCGGTCTCACCCTTGGCGACAGTACGATCCAAAAGGGGCCGCAGGAAGGAGGGTGTTTCTGTTAGGGAGAAAAGCAAAAGTGGGTCATTATTACTGAACAGGATTTCTGTAAAAAAAAAAAAGGAAAGGAAAACGCAATTCCAAACCTTACCGAGAACTGTTAATGTAGCGTTGGCAGAGATTGCCCCGGCTGTGTTCTGAGCTGTGCAGCTGTAAACACCAATGTCCTCTGTCTTAACATCCACGATGAAAAACACATCATCTTCAGGCATCACGTGCATGCGACGTTCCCGGGCAGCTGGGAAGTCAGTTCCTCCATCTTTCTGCCAGGCAATCTGTGGGAAAGGATGGCCCCCTGCGGCACACTCCAGCCTGGCTGTGGCTCCAGCCCGGATACTCAGGTCCATTGGTGTCTTTGTGAATGATGGGAGCACTAAAAAAAAATGTATATAAAGTTATTTTGATCTTCTCAGACATTTGATCAGTGTTGATACTCGAGGCTGCTCATCCTCAGCAGATAGACACACATGGAAACAATTATATCCACCCAAACTTACTGTTGACAGTGAGCCTGGCTTTGGTAGAGTAAGAAGATCCAAAGTGGTTGGAGATGACGCATTGGTATTTTCCCTCACTGGAGAACTGCACATTGCGCAGCTGCAGTGTGGTTGTATACTCTGTCACCTCCGTCTCGCCACCGGCTCCTCCCTGCACACTGAGGTGAGCCTGGTTGTGGATCTCTGCATCATTCAGGACCTCGTTGTCTTTCTTCCAGGCGAACGTCATGGGGGAGTCACTGGAGCTTGCTGCCGAGCAGACAAATGTCACGTTGGTCCCCTTGAGGGCAGACTGGGTCTCTGGCTGCACGGTGATCTGTGGTTTCGGGAAGTCATCTGTTGGAAGCAGATGCATCACAATCTGTCATATCAAAACTAAACTTTCAGTTATTGGATGGAAAAGCAATCTTCTACCACTTTAACCTCTCAGACAGTGTCCAGGAAAGATGAAAACTGTACACTTTCATAAGCCTCCTTTCATTAATTCTTCCAGAAGTTAGAGGGGAAAATACTGAACAATCTGTTTGTAAATGGAAAATTTGCCATGGATAACTGTATGCTTTCACACGTGTGTGAAGGTGTTTTGCTGAGTGAATGCATCACCACTCACCACACACAAACTCCTCTGGGCTGACGGTGAACACACTCCTGCCCTTCAGTATCTGCGGGTGGGCGCAGCTGGCGTTGACACATGGCAGGAAGGTTTGTTCTGCCACCCAGACTGGAAGCCACTTCAGCTGGCAGTCACACAGAAGGCTGGAGGTATTCAGACGCCTGCAGGGAGAAAGGAGACCAGGCCCATCTCTGTTGAAATGTGATAATATCACTTCAAATGGTTTGCTTTGTGAAACTTGGCTCTGGATTCCCTTTAGGATTAAAGTTAGACATGTATGAATGCCACTGTGGTAAAGATAAATAAATATAAGAAAGGTAGTTTCATCAAAGCAAGAGTTCCATTCAGTGTCCAATTAAAGTAAGGATATTTATATCTACAAAGGTGGCTCATGCGACTGCTGACAATCTGCAAGGCATGTTGCTGATTGCCTCTTTTGATTCTTTTAAGTTTGTACTGGAGTTCTTTACCACATAAAAAAACTAAATGATTCTGAATCATAATCACTCTTACAGTTCCTGCAGGTTCTTCATCTGAGAGTAGGCGTTGGCTTGGATGGACATGATCGCATTATTACTCAAATCTCTGTGGAGACCAAAGAAAACAAATCAGGGCAAGTAGGATTCTCACAGGAGGGCAGGATGAAGACATTCGATTTTCCTGCCAGCACCAAGCCTGTGAAGGCTGCAAAAACATCAGTGGAGAGAAAGAAGAAGAAGGAGGAGAAGAAGAAGACGAAGACAAGTCTGGGCTCCAGAACAATAAAACTCTGGGTAGCAGTTTGCAGCATTAATCAAGAGAGGCCTGACTTTGGGTTGCTTTTAGTGCTGGCTGGGAAAAAAATCTAATCAGAATCAAATGCAGCTGTGTATCTTGCTGCGCACGCACGCACGCACGCACGCACGCACGCACGCACGCACACACACACACACACACACACACACACACACACACACACACACACACACACAAATCCTTCCCTGCTCTCACCTTGGCTATCGATATAGATTGGCTTGCTTGTTAAGATACTAATAGAGAAGTTTTTTCTTGATTCCACATCAAAGTGCAGAAATGGGAGAAGTCAGTTTGGGCGAATAGACCTAACAAACGACGTCTGTCTGTGTGATTCACTCGCCTTTGTTTACAACTACGAATTTTGGAAACCATAAGCGTAACAGGAGGCCAACTCACAGGTGTTGCAGCGCATCCAGGCCAGAGAAAGACTTCTTGGTCACAGAGCGGATCTGGTTCCCCTGAAGAAATCTGAGGAAAGTATAAAACTGCCATTACCATAAAATCCCACTTTAGCTCAGTTTCAAGCATGACAATTGATCCTAAACTCACAGTTTTTTTAACTTGTCCAAAGCAGAAAAAGGCCCATTCATGTCTTCTATGGTCCAGGAGATTTCATTATTTTGGAGATCCCTGTTTTAGGGGAGAAACAAAGATGGAGGGGGCTTTTAAGCGAAAAACAATCCACACCAAGGAACAGTGCTTGAGATGGAATTTAAACTTAATGTAGTTTTTAGTTCTGTGTACTGTAGACTTTAAAATTACATTCAAAGCAGTGCCATGGCAGACAGGAAGTAACTTCCTGGCCTCTGCAGTGCATTTTTAATGTCTGCACTGGCTCGTTTTCTGTTGTATAGAACAAAATGGTTCTATGGGGGAGTTTTGCAATGTAAGTGTTCTTAAGACAGTAAATATGTCAGCATTCAATTAAAATGCTGTCATGTGTTGATACTGATATTTATCAGTATAGTGATATACTGTTGATATTTCCAATAATTACCAGAATGTACTTTGCCAGGATATAGCCTGATAGTATTGTATTAACCAGCAGTTAAAATGTGAAAAATTAAAAAAAAATCCTGTGAAGAAAATGTTACACACAACTCATCTTGTAGCTGCAGTATGGTGTGGTCTATTTCAGAAAAGAAATTGCTTTCCCTCAGTGATTGCCTCCCTACATGATCTTTGAACATCATATGAAATTAGCAGCTTTGGCGCGGAGGGCCCTTGCTCCCCGATTGCAGGCTGGTGAGGCTAGAAGATGACAGTAACTGCTATCAAACAAATTGTGCTTGACTGAGGGAGATTTCACCTTCAATCCCCAGCAAGAGAGAGAACTCTAAACAACTAAATTCACAAAGTTGAAGAGCATGGACATCTAAACGCAGAGATTTTCCCAGAGAAATTACACCCTTTGATCCCTCAGCCACTCTAATGCTTTCAAACAGTTGTTTTTCCCTCCTCAGTGTGCCTGGCTATGGCTGATTGAGATTGAGCAAGGGTTTATGTGTGTGTTCACATGTCAGTGTGTGTGTGTGTGTGTGTGTGTGTGGGGGGGGGGGGGGGGGGGGGGGGCGGGGACAACCCCTCCCCCCCAAAAAACCCCCCCCCCCCCCGGACCCCCCACCACC